>DWQW01004132.1:0-20645 GCA_018249695.1 Heliconius erato demophoon | reverse complement strand
ATAACATCTTAATTTCTATAGAGAGGATGGCTGGAAACTTTCTACCACCTGGGACCACTCATAAAATCATTAAAGTCTCAAACCCACCATACCAGGGCAAGATATTATCAGCTCATTCTGCAGGAATCCAGGGCAGTACGCGAGGCAATTAAGAAATCGTTGGCGGTAGTTTGATATAATAATTATGTCAACTAACAGACGAATGCCACCTCAGTCTACCGTCGCGTGTGACCACGGACTATACGCGGAAAATATACGCGGTTAATCCGGTTAAAATAGTTTCATTTAAAATGTGTTGTAATAATCGTGAAAACCAAAGAACATATGCTGTGCTTTAAATTACGTAAGTCATCTTTCATATTAATTTGGATTGCTTCCTTAATTGCTAAGGTTGTGGAACTACGAAGATTTATTTTTTTAATTCTGTTCGTTTCTTAGGAAAGTTTTTTGTATAGGTACTGTATATAGTGCTTATATAATAAGATCAAATCTTGGAGGCCAGTAGTGGCGCAGTGGTACGAGCTTGCGATTGTAATCGACAGACCGCCGACACATAGAAGAGTTCCGAGTGGCGAACCTGTCACGCTTATAGTCACACGCTTGTGCGCCACGACTGGCCAATATACCTTATGCAAGTAATTTAAAATGAAAGTCGTATAAAGATGTTTCAGAGACTCAACCGTTTTAAAGTATTTGTATTTATATATCTTGTGGTTAATTCTGTGTGGCGAGGTTGCTTCGTCAAGTATCATTTTGTATGCATTAGTTGCACTAAATTTAAAATTAAATGAATTTTTAATGGCATCGTATTCAGAATACACTTTTTCTATTTAGCAGAGTAGAAAAACAACGTAACGTTTTTTTTGCTTCACGCTGTATCCCTCACACAGCAGGGTAGGCTGAAGGAACCTGGGAACCTAATGTTAAAACAATTCCATTTCCGCCGGATTCTCGGGGCGTTGCGGGTTGAGCAGCGGTACTCAACACCTCATTTTGTTTCTTTACCAGAGCGAGGAAATGAAAATATTAAATATTTCTTATTTCCGAATGGGAAACGAGCCCATAACGTTGCGCCGCGATTCACTTTTCGCCCATTTCACAGACATTACGCGTTAATGGCATTCAACGCCACGCGTTGTCTGACTTTTCAGATGAGACTGTGTGAACAATTAAAAAAGTAGCCTCACGCTTTCTCCCGCATTCGAGGAATGCAGGATACGCCTACGAGGAAACTTGGGGTTAATACACTCTATTCCGCTTAATTATCGAAACCTTGCGGTTTGAGTAGCGGAACTCAACGCCGCCCTTTGCGTCAACACTATAGCGAAAAAATGAAAATATTAAATATTTAATTTCCTCGAGTGGGAATCAAACTCACAATTTGCCGCGTTTACGATCACACACTTGTGCCCCAGCGCCACGACGGGCCTTAAAAATATATAAATTATTATCCAAAATATTAGCTAATTTCACAATCTTTTTATAATTCATCATAATCTGTTACCCTTTCCTATTCGCACAAACTTTAACAATTACAATAACATTTCTAGAATTTACATGAAGTCGTCGTAGTTAATGTGTAGTATTACTATACTACTAGAATAGAATACTTACTATACATTATTAAAGTAGCGTAGCGGAAGTATCAACACTCCCCGGGGAAATCAAACCCGTACTATCCGGATGAATAATAAGTGCACTATATGAGTATATTAGGTTTTGGTAAAGTTGGATTAGTATTTTCATCAACTACTAGGACTATTAGACATTATTTAATAATTTAAGCTTGGATGCGGTAATAAAGGACACGATCGTGGCGGGACCTCGTCTCACTGTAAATGATTGTGGGTTCGATCACCACTCCACCACTAGAGAATAAATTATTACCATTTCGCCCCTCTGGTAAAGTTAAACTTGACTTTGAGTACCGCCAGTCAATAATATGGGTGGAGCGTGGGGAACGGAGTGTCTTTACATATAATCTGTTTCCTGGTTCCTTGTTTCTGCCACATTTCAGTATAGCGTGAAACTTGAAAAAAAAACAATAAAAAGACGATCGATCTTATCAGAGTTTTATTTAATGTTATAAATCATAATTTGCACAATATTTTCCCATATTTTTCTACAAATTACAAATTGGAATCAAAACAATACTAAAATAGAACCATATCGTACTAAAATAGAATTATTTGTTCCAAAATAGAATAGGCAATATACAATAGAACCGAGAACGGCAAAGTCAGCGCTCTAAGAAATGACAAACCAGTAACCGAGAGTTAAAGTTGGCGTGAAAGGAAATTGTGGCCTTCGCCAATTTGCGACGACAAAGCTGACAATTAGTATTGAGAATTGCTTTCATAATTACAAATGATAGTTATATATATAGAAGTATTTAATATTTATATTGAACACATTCAAAGTTAAATATACTAAAGGTAGAAAAATATTTTAGAAAATGTATAAAAAATTGATGGTAGCGGTATTTGAACCCGTATCTCTTGGACCGGCAAACTGTTCCGCCCACTAAGAGATACGCTCTTATTTTTGTAGATCTTAAAGGATGGACGAAATAAGCTTACTTACTACTTACTAATACTTTTTTGTCTACTTTCAATTTGCATAAACACATACTTTGCTATTCCAATTTCTATACAGTCGCTGCCCGCAACTTTGCGTGGATTTTAAGGTGTAAAATGAAGAATCTCGTTTATTCCCATTCTTGTAGGAATTAGAACTCTCTTTCTTATAAACAGTTGGATTAGTGAAGAAAACATTACATTTATGCATTGACTGCGTGGACATAGTGATGAACTATTCTGTCTTGTATTTTAGTTTCTATTTACAACAAAATAATCGTTGAGGCTGTCGTGGCGCAGTGATTGAAAACGTGATTCTTATCTACTCGTCAGAATGATTATATATAAAACATTTTCAATTGTTATTCTTGAGGCCAGTCGAAGTGTAGGGGCACAAGCGTGCGACTGTAATCCCGACTGGAAGTGGATTCGATTCCTACTCGAGGAAATGAAATATTTATTACAGAACACGTAATGCCTCTAGAGATAAAAGGCTAGGCTCTGATAGACGAAATGCGGCGTTAAGTTCCGCTACTCAACAAATTAAACTCGAGCAGAAGGCCACTTTCTACCCTGCGATGCGGGAAAAGTACTTTATAATTTACTTACATTCGGTTGAATTTATGCGCTCAGGTTCAATATAGGTACGAGTACGTACTCATGACCCAATTCTAATTCACTTCGGAAAGTAAAATTAATTGCATCTACGAGTAAAAGTAGGTTAAAAGGTGTAATGTTAAAGCGTGATATTTTAATGAGGTTTTTTTTTCAAAAATATAAAGAATGAAACGAAGGTTAGAATAAAACTGCATTTCTTATGTGAAGTGACTTTTGAGGAATATTTTTTTATCTATACTTCTGGTTCATTTTGTTAAGGATTTCACTTTTTCTCTCGTACAGCAGGGTAGGCAGTGGGAATTTAATGTCAAGATACTCCGTTCCCAATTTTTCACCGAAGTTTCGAAGACATTGCGTGTCGATTGGCGGAACTTAACGCCGTGCTTTGTGTACCGGAGCGAGGAAATGAAAATAAATTAAATATATAATAATTTCCCCGAGTCAGACAGAATCCACAATCATTACAGTCAGACGCTGCCTACTGCGGCACGACAGCCTTGATTTAGAAACATAAAACAACAATTTTTTGCATTTTGAAAGTGTTTTCCCATACTTTTTAGTAAACGTATAAAACTTTGAACTTTGAAGTCATACGTTCTCATCAAGCTACACCGATATTCTTATATATTTGTTACAATTTATTTGTTTTGTTAGTTTTGTTATTTCATAAAAATATTTATGAAACAGCATTTTATTGTCAAAAGATAATTCTAGATAGCGATAAAAAAAGGTAGCGTCTGAATGATTAATGAGCAAAAAAAGAGGTGCGGGTTTAAATCCCGCTACGGTCAATTTTTATGTTTTCTAAGAAAGTATAAGTATAATTTTTATATTAACATATATTTTATTATAATTAATATATAATATTAATATATTATATATTAATTATAATGAAATGACCTAAAAAATATTTCTGAGGTGAAATTATTATCACAAAAAACTAATTAACAAGTAGAGCCGCAATTAAAAAAAGCTTATCAAATTAATTTCGAACACAAAACCACCTGTATCACGATAGCGTTACATAACTTATGTGACAGCTTATATCCTAAGGATAAATTTCACTCGGGACATATGTGTGTATGTATGTACAAGTGCTCGTATCTCCGACACCTACGACGTAATTCCCTTTAAGATTTCGCTGACATCAATTTAAATGCGAGCGCGTAAAGTTATGTATGGTGACAGTGGAATACAAGATCTTAGGGTATGGAATATTTTTTTTTAGTGAGCCTTATTATTGTTGCTTAAATCCACATAATATATTACCATAATATATTGATTTATATAGAGGTCGTCCTGGCGTAGAGGCACAAAGTTTTACTGTAAATGTGATAGTCGTGGATTCGATTCCCACTAGAGGGAAAAGTTACTTTTATTTCCTCGCTCTGGTATAATCAATCAACACAAAATGTCTGGAATATTGGGTGGAAAGTGGTAAACGTAGTGTTTTAGCAACAGCTAACTTCTGCATACATTAATCGTAGAAGAGTTCTGTTTTTCCCTTTTGAGGTAAGAAACCAAAAACAGACAGAGAGTTTTTAACAAATATCTGAATAACTTAAATAGTCACATATTTGTTAAACATTTTAAAAAAATTATAATTGATATTAAAAATTAAAATAAATTTAAATATAGCTAATTACTTAAGTTGAAGCTTACCTTATGGTAAAATACAACGTACCTACTCTTATTAATATAAAAAAATGGACTAAATTATTCATCATACTTAAAACCAGGTTATAGGTTCAATCCCTTGAGGGATGAATTATTTTAATTTTCCTGCTCTGACAAAGAAATGTATATTCTTGTAATAAAATAATCAAGTGAAATTTTCATCTGTGTCACATGTGTTACATACACATGAATGTGTGATAAGATGAAGATAAGTGAAGAAAATAAACTTTATTGCAGTCTTCCGCGACATCACATGTTAAAACAAAGTGACGTGTTGTGTTTTAATTTGACATAATGTTGCTGGTATCAAATACTCGTATTCTATTTAAATATTCGCGCAATTTCTTGAATTGGGACAGCAAGTGGTAAATGGAGTGCCTTGATACTAGTTTGCCAATAGAAAAAGGTACCATCGCATCTCATTTTTGTTATTTCATAAGTTACTCCATCTTCCATATCCATCCATTTCCAGTCATTACAGTCAATAGCTGACCGGAACTTAATGCAAAATAGTGATCAGAGAATTAATTTGGCGAAAACTTAACGATTGAATGTTTATAAAGATAATAATCATTTGTAAAGTTTCTTGACACTACTTTCTCTCTATCTATTCTATACAGAATATAGCGTGAAGTAGATATGATTTTATTAAAATTAAAAAGAATTGTCAAAATAATCATTCAACATGGTAAAATTTTTAGAAAAAATTATTTCTTTAAACAAAATTGAAAACCGAGGAAGGTCTAGTCGTATACAAAACAAACCTCAAGTTAATGTTGCAATAAACTACTGTCATATCCCCATATAGTGGAGTAAGGAGTAATTATTTCTCATCCTGCGATGAAACACGCGACTACAGCATCAGCTACATTAATGAGATTTATGATTTAGGGTTGTGTAGTATTAAAGAGATATATTAGATAGATAAATTTGAATGGTTTTTGGAATTTTGATATATATTTTAGTAATTCGAAATCAGGATGTTTAAATATATTTTTAGAACAGTTTTTAGGGTGTTCCGTCCGCCAAAGAAAAAAGTGCAATCTTCAGGATCACTTTCTTGTTATCAGTCTGTCTGTGTCTCAACATGTCAAGGTTTGAGGCGTCAAACTTAGCTCGGCGCGTGTTTAAGATTCCAACAAATCTATGGTGTTGTGTACACGACCGCTAGTCTCTTGAACTTAGCCTAAATGTCAAATACTTAGATACTCTTTGAGCACAGATAACAACAACCTTCTTAGTATACCTAATCAAAGATACGGCCGTTTATGCTGCGTGATTGACGCATATTTGAAATTTCCCAACGTATCAAAAAAATCGATCCTTCTCGTTGGCTTATAATCATGAAATTAATACAGAATCCGAAAAAAACCCACTAAGGAACAACAAAATCTTTAAGCTTTACGCTGTATCCCGCATATAGCAAAGTAGGCAGGGAGTAAGCTAGTCTTTTCGCCTAATTTTCGAGGCATTGCGTGTTGAATGTCGAAACTTTTGCTTGATACAAAAGCGAAGAAATGGAAAAATATTAGTAAATTCCTCCGAGTGGGAATCTAACACACATCACACTTGAACGGTTTTTTCAATTTAAGATTTGAACCCAGGACTCAACCATACTAACCATAATATTTGGCCTGAAAAAGTAAAGCAATAATTTCCTACTCTACACGGAACACTCGTAAAGCATTAGCAACATTAATGATGTTCCTAAGAAAAACACGTAACATCCAGCATCCAGCGAGATGAATGGATGGACCCTTAGCTTAGCTTATTGTGGCATATTAATCAACTCGACTTCATAACTTCTCGTGTTCTAGTGGGAATTGTGGGGACTAAGATGATATTTGTTTAAGTGAACATTGAATTAAAGGAGGATTATGGAGCTTTTAAATATATCTTTACAGATTGAAGGTAGTATTTTGTCATAATTGAAAAGAGATTGACTTCTTACATCTTATGCTAGTACCTTGTAAGTTTAGCTTGTAAGTTTATCGTTATGTTTTCACAGGGTAGGCAGAGAGTACTTAGTGTTAAGAGTAAGACACTTTGTTGCGCGAACCGCCCAATTTTCGAGACATTATTTTTTGAGTGGTAGGACTCAATGCCGTGTTTTGTCAACCAGAGCGGGGAAATGAAAAAATATATATTCCTTTCCAGGAGTAAGGATCGAACCGGAAACCGTCACGTTTACAATCACACGCTGCCCCACTACGCTACGACGGCCTCGAAAAAAATTACAAAGAATCTCATTGATTTTACACAAAAGTAAACTCCTTTAAAGGCAACTGTAGTTTAATTTTTCAATTCTATAGCACTCTACGCGAACAGAATAAACTTTGCTATTTCAGTTTGTTCACATTGCTTTCATTATTAACTAGTTTGTACTGTGACTGTGCCCACGATCTACGAGGGCCGTTGGGGAAGAGTAAATATATTGCCAACTCCTATTATTTTAGGTGAACAGTACGGTAGAGATTTTTTTTATTTGAACCAAACTGTTATGAATAAGAGTCTTACAAAATGAATACATTATTTAAACGGAAATTACATTATGTTTTATATTAACGTATCTTCTGATGCTATCATCAGGAAAGAGCTCTCAATAATGAATTGGACACCTTTATCCAATTTTGAGATATTGTGTGTTGAGACGCGTAATACAACGTCACAAGTTGTCGATCGTCGATGCAGACATAGATATGTTTTTAGCATAAACATGCTCTTGCTAGGAATCAAACAGAAAACCATCATATTAACAATCATATATTTTACCGTAACTGAGATTGCTTCGATAGATATTCCAACATAGAATAAACTAGCGGCTCCTTCAACTCAATAACGTCCTGAATGTCTTGTTTTTCCCTTTCCCCTAGTAATCTCGAAAAATCTTCTCTTAGTGCTTCCCTACACTTTCCCTCTGTTTCCATTAAAAAAACTTCTGGTCTCCACTTTTCGCCAAGTTGTGGAGGCATTGCACGTTGAGTACCGGCACTCAACACCGTGCTTTGCTCCGATACCAGAGCGAAGACATGAAAATATCAAGAATGGAACCAACGTGACAAATTTTTAATTTCAAAGTGTCAAGTTTTATGTGTGCATAGTCTGTCAGTCATAAAGTAACGGAGGAGGGGTTTTAATATATAGATTAACAAAAATTTTTATTTAGAATTAAGTGTAGAATAAAAATTTAAAAATGTTAAAAATAAATTAACAAATTTATCACTGTAAACGTCACTGTCGAGAGTTCGAATCCTATTCGGGGAATATTTAAATATTAAATATTTTCATCGACTCGTTTGGAAAGTGGGTAACGGAAGTTGCCTAACGAGAACGGAGTGTAATAACACTAGGTTCCCAGGTCCCCTCTACATGCCATGGTATGAATGGGATACACCGTAAAGCTAAAAAGATAACTAGCTCAACCAATAATAACCGTGTAAAAACGATGTGAAGTCACATTTGAAACTTACGAGACGTCGTTAAAAGAAAGTAGAATTAACAAGCGAGAGAGTCGCGACGTCGTCGATCTGTTACACTCCATCTCCACAAAGTGAACGGAAACTTTTTATTACTTTAAATCTTCCTCAGTTGAAGCTTGCTCGAACAATGTATGACAATGTGTGATTTCTTTTATTTTTTGTTGGTTTTAAGCTATAGTGTATATATAATGGTGTTTCGTGGTGGATTCGAATCTTAGTTTATTTATTTAAATAAATAAACATCGTTTGGTTAAAGAAGCAAAAGAGTTGCTTTTTAATCTATTATATATATTATAGTAATAACTATATTACTATTAGTTAACAGTAAAAGCTATGTTATAATTTACAGGAGCTGAACTTAGCTGAAAATAGAAAGTGATCAAAATTAGATAGCAAAAATAACATTATATTATATTATTTTTGCTAACTTTAATTTTAAATTATATCATCAGACAAAAAGACAAGAACCACCTTGTATCTACTTTTTAAATATTTTAACTAACAACATTTTTAATATTTTAAATAACAAAATTACAACGGTAAATGTTTAATTTACTGTCACTTTTCAAATTCTAGAATATATAGTAAAATAATTCTTTATATTACTATATAAAGAATTATTTTACTATCCATTTTCCAATAAGCAAAATTGAGTGCGGTCGGATCGGAACCGCCACTACGTCTAATTGACAGCGGTCGCTGGTCGTTACGTTTATGTTTACATTAGAGACGTTTTGGACAACCTATTTGTTACAACTAATAGCTATTCATTTAAATTTATATACAGTGTGCACAGTATTTATTTGACTGTAAACCTGACAGTTGTGGGTTCGATCGTTACTAGAAGGAATTACTTTTTTAATTCCACTGTATTACCTAGTGTATACTCCGTTTCCATTAAAACTCTTTTGTTCTCTACTTTTCAACGAATTCTGAAGGCATTGCATGTTGATTGCCGGCACTCAACGCCGTGCTTTGCCTCGTTACCAGAGCAAAGGTGAAAATATTAAGCATTTTATTCTCCCGAGTTCGAATCGAACTTAAAATCGTCTCGTTTCCAGTCGTACGCTTGTGCCCCAGCATCCTCCTCACTCTGACGGACAAAGTGCGGCCTTTAGTTCCGCTATACAAATCGCAATGTCCCGAATATTCCGGGCTCCCTTTACCTACCCAGTTATATGGGAAAAAGTCTGAAGCTTACTTAATACATGCATTTATGAGTAGTAATTTACTACCAATAAATTAACTAGCAAATACATATATATTTTTAAATAAATAAATCAGCTTCACGCTGTATCCCGCACACAGCAGGGTAGGCAGAGGGAACCTTGTGTTAAGACATTTCGTTCCTCACTTTCTGCCGAATTCTGGAGGCATTGCGTGTTGAGTGGCAGACATCTCCTCAAGTGGGGATCGAACCCACAACCAGTCGGTTTTACAGTCACACCTCGTGCCGCTGCGCCACGACTGGCTTCATTATTACAGTAATATTTAAATAGTAGGATATAAAAGATAAGAGATTTAATTTACCATCCAACCACAATTCAAGTTAACTTCTCAAACACACGACTGTCTTTCATAACATCGTCGAGACGTCTTCACATTAAAACAAAAGTACCAAAGCTTACAACACTCATAAAACCACTATTAAACAGTCGTCTGGTTAACTATAAAATTTTTAACGTCGATTATTCAACGTTTAACAAATATGAATGTGTATGTGAATAATTCATGTATTTCCATTCATTTGTTGTTGGTGCGCTGTGAAATTTACATAATGTGAAAATTATGATCGTTTGTCGAATTGGGAATTCTTTAAGAGCAATTAATGTTTTTCAACCGGAAATGGCAATTGATGAAATATTTTTAACTGACTTATGTAAAAGGAAGATCTATTCAACTGCATAAAAGCAAACATTTTGTTTTATGTTTATTACTATTGAATTCAAGACTGGGTGAATCGATTTTGATGATTCTTTTTTATTTGAAAGCTAGTGTTTTATTTTAGTTTGGTCTATTTCTAACAATGGTATCTATGAGAAAGTCACATAAGTTTTTAATTTGCACTAGGTATGTGCGCGACAATTGGACAAATAATTCAATATCCCGCCAACCGGTTTCGATAATTCTTTTTTCAAAAGAAAAAACTTCAAGGATAGTTTGATGAAAGTTTGGTTAGGTTCTGATTATGGGATTCGGTTGTAATTGAAAAAGTCGGTTTTTAGTTTGTTAAAAATTATAATTATTTAGGGTTCATGCAAATAACAAACGTAAAAAATCTTTTGATAGATTTTTTTTTCAGTTTCACGCTGTATCCCGCATATAGTAGGCTAGGCAGAGGGAGTCTAGTGTAAGATACTGTGTTACCCACTTTCTGCTGAATTCTGGAGGCTTTGCGAGTTAAGCAGCGAAACTCAACGAGCTCACGCTTTGCCTCCACACCAGAATATGGATTCTGATCGGTCGTATTTAAAGTTACACGCTTGTGCCCTTGCGCCACGACTGGCCACAATAGAGATGCTAACTTCATTTCACATTTTCATACACTTAATTTAATTTTAGACACCAGATTTAACGCATCGTATCTTAGCAAGGTGGGCAGCGAAAACGTATAGCATATCTCCGTTTTAAATTCTTTCCAGTTGAGAGACGTCGTGTATTCAGCGACGGAACTCAACGCCGCGCTTCATCAAAACAGTTTGTATAAAGAAAGGCATAACCGTCACTTGTCCAAACACACGGTCCCACTGCGGCTCTATAATATCTATATTATGTTTTGTTTAGTTTATCTATACAATTGTTGGTTGAATATCAAGAAGTTATCACACGGATGCTTCTATTATAATACTGTTACAATAGAACAGTGAACAGTCTTGAGCCCCGCATAATAGCGCACTGCCCTCGCGCCTCTAGACAATGCTTGTTATTCACTAGAGGCAAGTAAAAATACTGTAAATGCGAAATACTTTAAAATATATACTAATTTAATATTATTAAGAAGAACAGTTTCGTTGATCACGTTTATTTGAGAAACAACTGAAAAATGAAATGTGTTACGGCTATATAGGCTATATTAATTTTTTTTTTTTTTATTGTAACCCACTATGCAGGTATCCAAAGTAACTCTTACTTTGGATACTTATGTATGTGTCATCGCGGGCGAAACTGCAGAAAATATATAATTCCTAAAGGAATTACTTGGCAAATTTTAGCGTTCTACGCGCGTAGCTACTGCTCAGCTCAGTGGCGGAATAGTTTCATACATATAAGTAGATTTTTGTACAATTGTGGCAAAAATTTGATATGTCAATTACTGGGTTTTCCATGACTAAAGACTAACGCAATTGCATATGACAAGTGAACAAGTATTGAATGCATGCATACGTGAACATTATCATAGTTCGTGGTGTGAATGCTTTGTATGTGATAATAGATATTATATGTATATATATATATATATATATATATATATATATATATATATATATATATATATATATATATATATGTATATTTTTTGAACAATTTCTTTTAAATCTTCTTTATGAGAAATAAAAATGAGAAATAACTTAAATAATAAGAATAATATTTCCATCATTTGCCGATTTTTATCACCCTAAAATTGTTAGTGTAAACAGAACTGGTTGTGAGTCCGATTCCTACTGAATACAGTGAAATATATATATTTTTTAATATCCTCGCTCTGGTAACGAAACAAAGTCAAATGAGTGACGGAACTCAATGCCTTATTGAGTTCCGTCACTCAATATGCAATGCCTCCAAAAATCAGCGGAAATTGGGGAACACAAGTGTATTAATGGGAAGGGTAAGTGCCTTAGCACTAGGTTTTCAGACCTGAAATATGTATTTTGTTATGTACTTAAAAACAAGACATTTTTTATTTTACTCCAGAAGAATCGAACCAACAACCACACGCATCACAATATAAAACAAATTTTGTGATTTAAACGTAATTATTTTAACTTATAACAAGTATTTATAGAGCAAGGTAAGTTTGTTTAAAGGAAATGAAATATCTTTGCGGAGCGAGTATCGTAGCCGTAGCTTGACTCGTAGAACCACCGTAAAGCATTTTAAGCAGACATTCAGTATTCAGTTCCCGTTATTTTATAACCGTGCGCGATTTTCAGTCCATGTTTCTAGGTTTCTTACAGTTATTTTAGTTTAAAAAAACAAGTTAAATGCATTGATTTAAAAAAAATATCATAAAAATATGTCATTTTTCATCAGTGCTTTTTTGACGTTAAATTGCTCTCTCTAGAAAAAAAATACTAGTAATAGCTGTCTAACTTAATTTTTTATTGAAATAGAGGGATAGCGAATTCAATTCCTAGAGGAAAATGGGACAAACAAATTAAAAAAAAACGTTAGTATCGTATCGTCAGTTGAAACAAGGCGTTGGGTTCTGACATTTAAAGGTCCCAATTTACAGCTACTACTAATTGAGCTGTTCGTTGCTAAGCTCAATTTTAAATTACTCTTAAAGCTATATAAAATTGTCGCGTTGTTAACGAAGTCGGACTGTAAATGTACATTTGAATTAAAACGTGACAGTTGTGATTTAGAAGTTGTAAAATGTGAATTACATTTCAAATGAGAGGTCGTCGTCGCTTTTGAGACTTCTCATTTCTTCTATTTCTCTCTATACATACTATGGAGACAGTTTTTTTAGCTTCACACTGTATCCCGTGAGTAGGCAGAGGGTTTTATTAAGACACTCCGTTACACGCATAGCCTAATTTTAGAGCCGTATTACCAGAGCAAGTAAATGAAAATATTTTATTCCCTCGGATAGAAATTGAACTCACAGACGTTGCGCCACGGCGGCCTCAATTTAATAAGCATTTTATTTAAAATACATTTTTCTTAAAAAATATAGGTTTTTTATTGAAAAAAAAAATGAGTGGTTGATTGACCCGGTTGACCTTCGAAAATATAATATCAAAGATACTGTAGGATGGTCACGTAAAAAGCATGACACCCCCGAGAGGACGATGTATGTACGAAGAGGTTCATGACAGTAGGCGAGGCGAAAGGGGCATGCAGAGATCGTAGCGTCTGGCGGTCCGTTCTCTTCGGCCACCCTGCTGAAGCGTGAAGCTAAGTTAAATTCGTTTTTTTAAAAGGCGGGCTTACATTTAGCAGACAAAAAAATGTTATTCAATTAGGCCATTAGGGCACGCTAGTGAACTTGTAAAGGTCACTAGCGTGAGTCCTACAGGAAGCTATCATCGTGCACTACTACACTCGTGCAGAAGGCAATTCTGATAGGAATAGCAGACAAGCAACTCAACAACTGTTCTTTCAAAATATAATTTTTAATAAACATATCATTCTCTTTCTGAGTGAACATTAGCTACATACACATCTACGCATTTTATATAAAAAATATGTATAATAAAGTCCCAACATCAAAAAGTCTAATAAAGCAGTAGTTACAACTAAGCACAAGTCATTTTGGAGTCAATACCCACGATATCATAATTAAAACGAAATAAATCACCCACCTGTCACGTATACCAGTTCTATTAAGCCAATACAAGACTGTTCATGCGATTTTATTCTGAATGGCTACAGAATTAAAGTTAGTATTCCGTTAAATAACATTTGTGGTTGGGTGTCAACTAAGATTTATGAGCTTTTTGATACATGATTTGGTGTAAAAGGTTAAGCAAAAGTAGACTTTAATGGCTTTGGTATAGAGTTAAGTATAATATTATTATAATGGAATGGGTGTTTAATTCGAATATAGGTTCAAATCCTACTCGGGGGAACATTTATATTATAAATGCTTAGAAGGCCTAGTTGAATAAAATGCGGATTTTTTTTTTCGCCGTCAGAAGTTTTCATATGTAATGGTGGAAAAATTACCACCCTTAGATTATGTATTTATGAAACAATGTCTCAGATTAGTAGCGACTAGAGAGGGAAGGATGACAAGTGATTTTGATTGAGAGAGATTGTATTTCCTCAATTGTTTATTTTTATAAAAAGCAAATTTATTTTTTAATCAGCATATCGTGTATATATCAGGTTAGGCAGAGGGAACTTGGGAACCTAGTGTTAGGGACAATCCACTCTCATTAAGACACTTTCGTTCTCTGCTTTCCATCGTATTCTGGAGGCATTGCGTGTTGAGTGGAGGAACTCAACGCCGCATTTTTCCTCGATATCCGAGCGAGGAAATGAAAAATATTAAATATTTCAATTCCCCAAGTGGCAATTGAACCCACAACCGTCACGTTTTGCGTCGCACGCTTGCGCAGACCTTAAATTTCCTTATGACGAATATTTTACATTCCTAATTATGATGTTGATCCGATTTTTATTATTTCATTGGTCTACTTGAGATTTGAATCTTTAAACAAAATATGAGAATTGAATCTTTAAACAAAATATTGCATTACTGTTCGAGAAGTCAAGCTGAAACAGCTTAATAAGTCGCATAACTTCGAGACTTCCATACAAGTTTTGCATTTGTGTTTAAGTTTTGTATGTTCAGAGGTGCCGCGAATAATAACAGGTGTTTGTGTTTATTTTAGTTATAAGCAAACATACATATAACGTCATTACTGTAACTGTAACTTCGATTCTCGTTCAGGGGAATGTATTATTTCCTCGCTCTATAACAAGACAATCAACGGCGTTCAGTAATTACTTCGTACACTCAATATAAAATGTCTCGATAAATTAAAAATATTGTTGATTCAAATAGGCCATTACAAGCACTTTGAACTGTCAATTTACATATAAATGTCAGTAATGTCTATCTCAATACAGGAAGTCCTGAGAAGAGACGGCAAGAAACTCAACAGTTGTTCATTTAAAAATAAATCAGCTTCACGCTGTATCCCGCACACAACAAAGTAGCCAGAGGAAACCTAGTGATAAGACACTCCGTTCCCCACTGTCTGCCGAATTCTGGAGGCATTGTATGTTTAGTGGCAGAACTCAACGCCGCGCTTTGCCTCGACACCAGAGCGAAGAAATGGAAATATAAATTTAAGTAAATATTTCATCTCCTCGAGTGGGGATCGAACCCACAAATCGGTTTTACAGTCACACATGTGCTTTTGCGCCACGACTGGCCTCATTTAAAAATAAAATTTACAATAAATGTATAACTATCGTTCCTATAAATAATTTAGTAAATTTCCAAGGCGAAAACTAGGAGTGATGAGCAGGTTTTTATTTCTTGTAATATCGTTCAGATAATTACCATAAGATGAGTGTCTCAATATGAGGTTCCCTCTGTCTAATTTTCTTTATGCATGCATACAACCGGTAATAAAGCGTGGAACTGTGAAAAATCTTTACTAATATAATAAAGCGGAACAGTTTGTTTGTTTGTTTAAACGCTAAGATCTATGGACCTACTGGTCCGATTTACTTTCTTTTTGTTTTGTATAAAAGATACATTCTTCAGAAGTGCTATAGGCTTTATAACATTACGGTGTAAGTCTTAGTAAGCCTTAAATAACGAAATAACAATAATAAGGAACGCTATCTCTTTATTTATTTCTTTTATCGCGTGCGCTGTAAAAATAGTTAATTATATGTCAGTACGTTGAATGACAAAAATATTAAATTTTATTCATTCCAAAAAAAAAAGATCACGGCAATCTATCTCTTAAAATTTATCTCTTATAAATAATTGGCAATAAGGGATTTTGTGACAACAATAATTGAAAATTGTAAAGTTATATTTCATTAATTTTTATTTCACATGTATATTGAAACTTAAGAGTAAAAGTTATTTCATCATGAAGGAAATTTAATGAATATAATCTTCGGCTTTTATAGCATGTAATTTCGAGAAAATGTAAAATTAAAGTAATTCAACGCTCTGTTTACGACCATAAGCAAGGGTCGAGTCCCGCAGGGGGCGCCCTTGTCGCTGACGGTGATGACGTCCTATCATCATCACGTAGTATTCATGATTGAATGTATCTATTTGTTGGCAAATGCAGCATAATAAAAGTATTATAGTTAGTAAGTAAGTAGTATAGTAGAACTATATATTTATATCTTTAGACTTTAGATAGTTAAAGTAACAGTAAATCTATACTGATATAACAAAGCTGACGAATTTTTTCGGCTGAACGCGCTAATCTTAGTAACTACTAATACGTATTGAACGATTATTTTTGTGTTGGATAATCCATTTATCGAATAAGTTAATCGATTTAGCTTATCCTACTGTACCTTCAATCAGGCACTTAGAGCGGGTCACGTGTCACATACAAGTACTTCCAAATTGACCACAGTACTAAAGCCACAGGTTAGAGCTATATAAAAGAATCAATAGAAAAGACATATTCAGCACGGTTTCCCAATATTTTGCACACAGGCCATATAGTTATGCCCCACATCTATATTCCGCCGGCGACGCGGGCGATGCAGGCGCTGCAGGTGCTCGGAATCCAATTACGGTACACCGTGCCCCCTTTGTGGCGTACATTCATATTTTGAGTTTGTGGATTTCCAATATCTATTATAGGAATAGGTATAGGTATGGGTATGTGTGTGTGTGTCCGTGTGTGGTCACAACGTTGTGTGCGGACGTTTGTGGAATTACCTTTTATGATTTCATTTGTGCAATGTGTTTTGTTGCTTATATTGCTTTAATATTAACTTTTCTTTGCTTAAATTTCAAATGAAAATAACTAAGAGTTTAGTATGATGACGTACAGTCCTCTTCGTTAACTGGAATTTCCTATGTAAAAATATTTTTTCAATTTGTAGTAGTAGTCCCGGCACTTAGCGGGCGATAAAGTACCTTTAGCTCAATTACTTGGTCATGAATCAAATGACAATTTTTATTCTATTTTATTTAGCAGGAATATAGATAATATGCACTCGTGCTTCTTGATAAAAAAAAAATTATGAGCATTTACTTAATATATCTCGTAGTTATTTCATATAAATAAATTATCTCTTCGTGCTTATACTCAACTCATCTTCAACCTACAAAGTTTCAGCGTAACTCCGTTCATGCGTTGCCTGTCAATCACAATAAAGGAATAGTCTTACATACAAAAATTTCAGAGATACTCATACCGGTTCTAATGCAAAGACGTTAGAAAACACTTAAATACTAACCATAAAGGGAAACGAGCAAAAAGTATAAGGAAAGTAGCCTCATAATTACGTTGGAATGGAGGTAGAAATGGTAATGGGGGTCCATCGAGGTAAACTTACCTTACGTTGAGATTTTAAAGCATTCATATAGCTGCTCACTACTACGGGAAGTTTCAATAATATTTTACAATATATTAGCATTTACCTGCAGCTTCGGTTTAACTAAGATTTATGTATGATATAATGCACATTCAGCAATCGACGCTGTCGTGGCGCAGTGGTACAAACGTGCTGCTGTAAACGCGACGGTTGTGTGCTCAATTTTCACTCGGGGGTATGAAATCTATATATATAAAAGGACATGTACTGACTGACTGAGGAAAAGGAGCACGCACAGCCGTAACCGCTGTGCGTAGAAACGTGAAATTTGGACAGATGTTCATTTTCATAATCTGGACATCCACTAAGAAGGGATTTTGAAAAATTTTAACCTTAAAGGGATGAAATTGGGGTTGAAAGTTTGTATGGAAAAAAATTAAATCGGCACCGATTTTTATAAAATTTGAAATTCAGACTCTTAAAAGAATTTCATTGAATACGTGTTTCATGGTTTTTTAAAATTCACCCCCTAAGGGTTCAAATAAAGGGTTGAAAGTTTATATGGAAAAATCTTTAAATCGTCACCGATTTTTATAAAAATAGAAATTCACTAAATACTGTTAAAAATATTTTATTGAACACCTATTTCGTGGTTTTTTAGAAGTCACCCCTAAGGGTGCAAATACGTGGGCGAAGCTGCGCCTGCCCACTAGTATCTCATATTTTTATTTCCGAGCTCTGGTGACGAGACAATGTTCTATCACTCAACACGCAATATTGCAATATTGAGAATTCGGTGTATAATGGGAACAGAGTGTCTTTTAAACTTTAGGTTCTTAGGCTTCTTCTAGTTTTTCTGTTATATGCGAAATACAGTCAATTTCTTCTACATAGTAGCACTGTCAATGAAAATGACGTGATTATCTGTGTGTAATATTTAATTTAACGTGAATACTTTAGACCGTAGTTTCACGTAAGCCGGGCAATACCCGTTCATTCTGGTGTATGAGTATAAAATGAATTTATTTATATCTGTATATCAATGTTATTTATAAATATAGCTTCACGCTTCTTCCGCAACAGAGTGTCCAGGTTAGGATACTCTGTTCCCCGCGTACCGCTTCAACTTTCGAAGCGTTAAGTTGTTGAGGGACGGAACTCAACGCCGCGTTTGTTTGCCAGAGCGAGGAAATAAAAATAAATATAATTAAAAAAAATCACCGCACGGGGTACGCGTTGTGACTTTTACAAACAATTAAAAACATATAGGAAGGGAAAGAAATAATATTATGTATTTCTTCAACAATCATTATAATATAAAATGTCATGAAATTAGTTAAATTAGTAAAATAAATATGAAGGATTTGAACCTACAATAATCGCAATATTTAGTTACTTAGATCTAACGCAACAATGCTACTAACTTTAATAACACTGTTGCAAAGCAAAATTAAAAATGAAATAAGATAAGATAAGAAAGATAATAAAAATAAAACAACTCCATCAAGGCGCGCCGGCTGAGAATTTTACAATCTCAGCGTTTTTCCGTTATTACAATCTGAGGAACTAATCAATGCCCCGAGTACTCGTAAAGCTTCTTCAGGCCAGTTAGTTTATGTTTCAAGTTATTTTTTTATTTGTATAAAACAAATCTTCCCGCTTTATCCCGCATACAACAGCTAAACTAGTTTTAGTTTCAAGACGCAGGGGCACGAGGTGTGACTATAAAACCGACTGGTTGTGGGTTCGATCCCCACTCGAGGAGATGAAATATTTACTTAAATTTATATTTCGATTTCTTTGCTATGGTGTCGAGGTTAAGCGTGGCGTTGAGTTCTGCCACTCAACACGCAATGCCTCCCAAATTCGGCAGAAAGTGGGGAACGGAGTGTCTTAACATAAGGTTCCCTCTCCTACCCTGCTGTGTGCGGAATACAGCGTGAAGCTGATTTATTTATTTTTTTACACTTAAGATAAGGTTTAAGACACTGCAACACTTTTCTCAACATGTAATGTCTTGAATATGGGCGCATAGTGAATAACATAGGGTCGTACGAGTGTCAGAATATGTTTGCCGCTACAAATTATAAAAGCCTAAACTCAAGTGGATTACTGGTAACCTCTGAGATTTCTGGATATTTTTCAGCTTGAGACAGACAAGACAGATAGCGAACCTTGTGTTAGGACACTCTGTTTTGCACTTTCCACCGAATTTATCTAAACATTTTTGTTTTGCGGGACTCAACACCGTGTTATGCATTAAAAAGCATGTTGAAAAAGCCGTACAGGAAAAACATCTAAAATCTCTTAATATTCTCAAAGCATCGGAAATAAAGAAGGAATGCAGTGTTCGTTATAGCCCCGACCGCCGACCGCCAGTTTCGTAAGGCAATTAAAGTGCCGCCGCCGCAATAAGGCCCGATTGGATTCTAAACTTTCTCATACGATTAGTTTTGCTTATTAAATGTTTTGTACAACTCTACTAATTATTGCGTTCGTACTGAATACTCAAATGAAAGTTTTCATAATTTTAAAATGGCTGAAATTAAGCTTAGAAGAGAAGTTGATGTTTATTTTTTATTGAGACCGTCGTGGACCAGCGGTAGGTCTGTAAGAGCGACAGTTATGTGATCGATCTCATTTGTGGGATTTAGTTATTTCCGTTTCCTAGCTGTGGTTATAAAACAAATTGAGTTTTCAATTCCTACTCGTGGTAATGAAATATTTAATATTTTCATTTCCTCGCCCTGAAACGAAGCAAAGTGAAATCTAGTGATTCAGCGGAAATTAGGGAACGGAGTGTCTTAACTTTAGATTCCCTCTACCTATCCTACTGTATGTGGGATACAGTGTGAAACTGATTATAAGTAAAAGTAACAATTTGCAATTTAATTACAAGTAACAGTAAATACATAGATGCGTCACAAGCCGAACGCTAAGGTCGATCGTACCTCCTTATTGTTCTGTCCTCTCGCTTCCACATGCGGCTCAGGCGGAACGTGATAATGAGTCATGCTTTTTCGTGCGTGCAGCCGACGTTCATCGATTTATAAGACGTTATCACGTTAAAAAATACACAGAAATAGCACGGCGA
>DWQW01004131.1:0-20650 GCA_018249695.1 Heliconius erato demophoon | reverse complement strand
AATTGCCACCGATTTTTATAAAAAATTAAATTCAGACTGTTAAAAATATTTTATTGAACACGTGTTTCGTGGTTTTTTTTAGAATTCACTCCTAATAAGCGGGCGAAGCCGCGCGCGCCCTCTAGTAATATATAAAATTACAAATATTTTAATGTAAAGTCATAGAATAAGATACTCATTTTTTTATTAGGCTAGTTGTGACGCAGGGGTACAAAATCTGACTGCAAACGCGACTAATTGTTGTGGGTTCTATCCCCACTCGAGGTAAAAGAAATATTTATTTAAATTTATATTTCCATTCCTTCGCTGTGGTGTTGAGGCAAAGCGCGGCGTTGCCACTCAACACGCAATACCTCCAGAATTTCGCGGAAAAAGAGGAATGGAGTGTCTTAACACTAGGTTCCCTCTGCCTGCACTGCTGTGTGTATTCACCGTGAAGCTATTTTTTTTTATTTGATTGTAGTAACTTTACTTTAGATTACTTTTTGTAATAAATACTTCGAATATTTACTGGACAGCAATAAAATTTATTTTAACAAGACCGGATTTCCCCTTACTCTGTACGGGTAAGGTACTGCACTGTTGTAAAATTTAAAAGCTTAATAAAAAAGTTGATTTTGCAATACGATCCTGTGCCTCACTAGTCGCGTTTTACTACTCGCACATTTTGAAAATGACAATTTCTTCAATTATAAACGAATTGCTGACATCCTACAAATGCGGCGTTAAGTTCCGCCACTCAACAAGCAAAATATCAACAATAAATGTCTTCTTCTGTGTAGAACGTTTTATTTACATATATTTACTATTAGTTATGTTTGACTTGGATGAAAATTATATGTGTATAGATATTCGTAAACGTCATCTATTATTCAATATAAAAAAAACATTTAAGTTCAAAAACTCGCTTTTACTATTACATAAAGTTATTTTGCGCCGTCGTGGTGCAGTGGGGCAGTGTCCAACTGTAAACCGACAATTTTCAGTTCAATTCCCACTCGATCGGCTATTTTCATGTTCTTATTCTGATAAGAAGAGAAAGCTCATCATTGAGTTTCGCCACTTAATACGCAAAGTCTCGAAATCTTGGATAATGCGTGAGGAAGTATCTTAATACTAGGTTCCCTATGTTTATTCCCTTATAAACAGGATACAGCGTAAACCAAAAAAAAAAACCAGCAAAGTTTTCCCTCGCCATATTTTCTCACAATATCTACAATAATAGAGCAAACCCGTTTAATAACAAAAATAAGAATATATAAATATTCTATATCTTGTTGACTTTTTAATTTTGTTTTATTATATTGACTGTAGGTTTGCGGTATATACTACCTATAATAAGTATATACGAGACCTCGTACAAATAATACAATCTCAACTGGATTTCTTTATGATATTTCAATGTAAGTAAATACGCACAAGTGATTTTGATTTTATCATGTAACTACGTGTTGTTAAAAAAAGTTATTTATATATATAAGAAATAAGTATATAAGAAATGACAGTTTGTTTTAGTTTTTAAATAGTTTATGGCAATGCAGAGACAATGTAAGTGTTTAGCTTCTTCTTTTTTTTTTTCAATTTCTTTTTTAGAAATGACATTTTGTTTTAGTTTTTAATTTGTTTATGGCAATGCAGAGACTATTTAAGTGTTTAGTTTCTTTTTTTTTAAATTAAAGGCGGTTGTTGTGTTAGTTGATATCTAATCAATGTTACAGAATAATATATCGATTTTTTTTATTAGTTTAGGATGTTTTATTTTTTTTATTTTATAATGTTCATATAAAAAATATAGTACAACATAAAAGTGAACGTGCTATTAAGTTTAATACATTCACTGTAAAATATTGCAAGGAAATAAAGATAGGATATATATAGAATATATCCTATCTTTATCGCGAAATTTCATGAATTGCTAAACCCTTA
Organism: Heliconius erato demophoon; assembly: GCA_018249695.1. Classification (NCBI taxonomy): domain Eukaryota; kingdom Metazoa; phylum Arthropoda; class Insecta; order Lepidoptera; family Nymphalidae; genus Heliconius; species Heliconius erato. The sequence goes on along the minus strand of DWQW01004131.1, from coordinate 18,724 downwards.
TTAACTAAATTATAACAAAAATCGAAAACAGTAAGTGACTTTAAGTTATTTTATTTAAATATTGGCCAAAAATACATTTTTAACTGCAAGCCAAGTTGAAAACTGGTTTTTGTTCATTGAAACAAGGTGTAAGGTATTACATACACATTTCCATATGCAGAAGATTTTTATAAATATTTGAAGCATTTCGATATTTTCTTTACTTAACTGTGTAATACAGCGTATGTAAACATTTGATACAATAATAATAACAGTGTTTTTAGGTATCGTAGTACCTAATGTGTATCTATTAGGTACCTATAGTTAATGACCATTATAAGAATACTTATTGCAAAAATTTATATTTTTATTGTATCAAGTTACTACTATTGAGATTGAAAATAAAGAGACTTTTGGAAGTTTTAGGTGTAAAGTATTTAAATATAATAATATTTTCAAAAGAAAATAATTTGAGGCATCTTTAATATTTAATTTAAATCAGGGTTTCATAAGTTCTATAGATCCTTCAATAGTATTATTTACAGGCCTTTAAGTTTATTACATCCATACATATTTTTATAAAATGTATTAACTCTATGCCTAGAAAATTTTGATCTGTAAAGTGACTTCTTTCTGGTTTCTTTGCCTTTCATCTCACGGATTCAGGGAGCCTGAATAGGTTAAAATATTTTTCAGAAATATTTAAGTAGTGTTTTAACAAACAATTTTAAAATCTTTCGGTCCCTTTCTCTTTCGCTATCAACTGTAATCAAATGTCATCAACTCATCAATGGGGTTACTGTGAACAACTTTTTTTTTTCACAGTATCCCAAATGTTGAGGTTCAACAACTGTCATCAACTTCATCATACGGGTTCCGAAAACTATAATTTATCAAATTATTAGAGGTCGTCGTAGTGCAGGGCCATAAGAGTGTGACTGTAATAGTTGTGGGTTCGATCACCACTCGAGGGAATGAATTATTGTTTCCTAATATTTATATTCCTTCGCTCTGGCACCAAGGCAAAAGTCCGGCGTTGAGTTCCGCCACTCAACATGCAATGTCTCGAAAAATGCGGCAGAAAGTGGGGAACGAAGGGTCTAAACACTAAATTCCCTCTGGATACCCTGCTGTACACGGGTACAGCGTGAAGCTGATTTTTTAAAAGATAAGACAATAGATTTTTTTCATCATAAAAAAGCTATTCCTTTTTAACCGATTCCTGAAAGAAAAGGAGGTTATCAATTCGGTTGTATTTTTTTTAACTCAGAACTTTTGATTGGGTGAACCGATTTTTATAATTCTTTTTTTATTTGAAAGCTAGTGCTTTCCGTGTGGTCCCATTTTATTTGGTCTATGAAAAATTTACTAAGTCTGAAATTTGCATTAGGTGTGTGCGCGACAAATGGACGAATAACTCAATATCACGCCAACCGATTTCGATGATTCTTTTTATTGGAAAGGATACACTTAGGTTAGATTCTGATTATGGGATCCGGTTGACATTGAAGAAGTCGGTTTCTTTTGATAAAAATTGTAATTATTCACTTATTTAATGTGATTGCATAATAATAACAAAACCAACACAAATAATTATAGTTTCATACTCAATTACATACTCTATTAGGTCAAATGGAATATAGCAGGCATTTGATAACAAATTGTTGCTTACTCATCATGAATTGAACATCAATTTTATTCGTGTATTTATATACTACTAGCGACCCAACCGCGGCTGCGCCCGCTCAAATTTATTGTTTTTAAATTATTACAAAAATTATAGCCTATGTGGTATTCTGATGCAGAAGCTTTGTTAATGTAAAGTTTTACCTAAATCCGTTCAGTTGTTTTTGCGTGAAAGTGAAGTTCCGAAGAGTCTAGACAGTTCTCTAAATCAAAGGAAAATTTTAGGTTAAATCTATTACTTAAGTTATCTCAGAGGAAAAATATTTTCGTTTTCCCGCTCTGGTAGACAAAGTGAGGCTTACCAGTCGTCACGTAATGTCTCAGATCAAGGTAAAAATTGAAAATCGGAGTGTCTTGACACAAGAAGCTCAAATAAAATATATAGAGATGATTGTGAACTTTAAAAGAATAGTTACGTTATTTAGTTTTTTTATTTTTAGAGAAAAAATATTAAATGATAATATAATTATAATGATTATGAAAATCTGCCATATAGCCAACGAAGAAGAAAAAAAATTGGTCGATTTTTAAATTCTTCATAAATTATTGCCTTCTACAAAAACTTTTATAATATAAACTTAAGGCAAGCTATAAAAAATAAATATCTCCACAGAAGTTTTCAGAGATTAGCACGAACAAATGTATGACATTATGTCATAATATATGTATAATTAGTTATATAACATAATAATGTCATCTTCATGATAAAACTACTAATTAGTTTATAATATAAAATAATTAAAAAGTAAACATGTTTTCTACTGATGACGCCAGTCGTGGCGCAGGCGCATACGCGTGCAACTGTAAGCGCGACAGGTGCTTTTTTTTCAGCTTCACGCTGTATCCCGCACACAGCAGGGTATACAGAGGGAATATAGTATTAAGACACTCCGTTCCCCACTTTCCGCCAATTTCTGGAGGCATTGCGTGTTGAATGGCGGAACTAAGCGCCGCGCTTTCCCCTCGACACCAGAGCAAAGAAATAAAAATATATATGTAAATAAATATTTCATCTTCTCGACTGGGGATCGAACCCACAACCAGTCGATTTACAGGCACACTTTGTGCCCCTGCACCACAACTGGCCTCCGGTGACAGGTGTTTTTGTATTTATATGATATAACGTTTGAAGCTTTATTGCGCGTCCCTCTAACTAATGTAATCAGAGACTTTATGCACCCTTGGTTTTAGTTTATGAATTATAACAGATTTTAGAAAAGTGGCGCTAAGCCAGTGAGGTAATAATGCTAACTTCAACTTACGAATTTCTTTTAAACTATCCAGATTATTCTATAATCCATTTTAAACTTTTATTTATACTTTTTAAAACTATTTGAAAATCTAATCACACAACAAGTACAGTACGTCACAAGTTAAAATATCATCCACACCACCTAGATACGTGGCAATCCACTACTGTGCGGTTTCGTAGGAACTTCCTTCCACGCACCAACTGTGGAATGGCCTACCCGCGGCAGTGTTTCCAAGTCGATATGACATAGGTACCTTCAAAAAGCGCGTCTATCTCTACCTTAAAGGCCAGCAATGCACCTGTAGCTCCTCTCATGTTGAGCTTCCTCTCATGGCACGGGGCCGTGGGCGGCGGTAATCACTTACCATCAGGTGACCCGAACGCTCATTTGCCTTGTCGAGAATTCGGCGAAAAGTGGGAAGGGGAAATATCTTACTGGGAACGGAGTGTCCTAATAGTAGATTCCCACGTCCCCTCGGTCTACCCTGCTATGTGTATATATAGGGTTACAGTGTGAAGCTGATTTTATTCACTTATATTTATCATTACTACTTCTCTTTGCCTATCCGGGTATATGCGGGATAAAGCGTGGAACTAAAAAAATATATAGATATGCAATTCAAAGATCTAGAGACATACATACCTATTCTTTTTTATTTACTGATATTTTTATTAGCATTTTTATATTAAAATGCTACTTACATAGATATACTTAAAAAAACGGTCAAGTTCGAGTCAAACACGCCCATTGATAGTTCAGTGTCTCACTGACCTACTGAGTAAAATTTCAATTTCCAAAATTGTTAGAGTTTTTTAATTAATAACGTAAAAATCTGCGCCATTGCTCTTTTGTAACATACGGCGCAATATAAATGTTCTTTTTATCATAATATCATACATATACCTATTCACGCTATCAGTGCTAAGGCATTCTGTTCCCCGAGCACGGATCGATCTTTGAGACATTGCGTGTTGAGTGGCGGAACTTAACGCCGCACTTTCTCTATACTAAAACGAAAAAATGATAATAATTCATTTCCCTAAAGGAAATCGATTTTTTTAATAATTAGTGCTTAGTCATTCGAATTACACATCCAAATGACGTAGCTACTTAAATTTCCGACATTTCACATCACTACGAAATTACTTATATTTATCATTTAAAAATTTGCTTATGTTCAGTAAATAGAGTAAACTTAGTGACAAAAGCCTCTGTTATTCACTTTCTGCCATTGTAATTGGTTTTTTAAATATTGTAATTAATAAGTTTAATTAAATTAGTTACTATAAATAAATGTCTTGAATCTTAGGAACTATTAGAAATATTAGGAACAAATTATATATATATATATATATATATATATATATTTGCAAAACGAATCGATATTTTGTAAGAAGATTTTAACATCCCCATTTTTGATGATCCTAACAAACTCAATATGACCAAATATGGTAAAAATTTTTGCATTTTTTTACATTTACTGGGTCAGGGTGACGACATTAATGTTATAAAAAACGCATTGATTTGATACTGTGCATTACTTAACTTTTTAATGACGCTGTAAAAATTATGTCATTTTTTTATATTTGCCAAGTTGTAAATTAATGTATTGTATACATAATTATATATATATTTTATATTATTTTGTAGAGGCTGATTATGCGAATTAAATTTTAGAAGTAAAAATCAAAATTAACTTTAATTGTACTTAAAAAGTTTAATTATATTTTTTTTTATCATAATTATAATTAGATCCTAGAATTACTGTTATTGCGATCATGTCACTTTTCAAAATTAAAAGGATACCGATATAGACTTAATATAGGGCAGTCGTGGCGCAGGGGTAGGAGCGAGCGACTGTAAAGACGACAGTTCGTGGGTTCGATTATCACTCGAGGAAAGTAAATATTTCATATTTTTATTTTTCCCTCTGGTAACGTGGCATTAAGTTCGGCCACTCAACACGCAAATCCTCCAGAATTCGGCGGAAAATGTGGAACAGAAGTGTCTTAATAAAGACGGAATGTCTCAACACTAGGTTCTAGGCCAGGCCTCTGCCAACCCGCCTTGGTGGGGGATACAGCGTGAAGCTAAAAAAAGGGAAAAGAATATGTTAATAGTTAATTTTCACACAAACCTTGGTGCACGAACCTGACTCGCGCTTGACCGGTTTATTTTTCTCACTCTATCTTTAAGTTATTGTTATTTTGCTTTACGCCACATCAAATTTTGCAACGTTTATGTCGTGGGATTATTTTTATACCTACATTTTATCATCATTGCAATAACATTTTTGATTTTTTCTCTGCACGAATTTCAATATCCAAATGTGACCAGTTTTGCAATTGAATTGTACGATACAAAGTTAAATCTTTTCGCTCTAAATTATAAAATCAAATTAGCTGCACAAAACAGGGTAGGCAGAGGGAGCATAGTGTTCCGTTCCCCACTTTCCGCTGAATTTTTCTAAAGATTTGCGTGTTGAGTGGCCGAACGCAACGCCGCGCTTTTGTCTTGATGCCAGGGCGAAAAAATGAAAATATAATATTAATGAATAATATTTCATTCTTTTCTGTGGGAATCCAACCCACAACCGTCGCATTAAAGTCACACTCTTGTACTCCTGCGTCACGACGGCTCTGGCCTCTCAATACTACATATTATTATAAAGTAAAGCTAAAAAATTCTTCTCGACCTTTTCCCTAAAATACAGGTTTGTTCGTTCGTTCGTTTGTTATGCCTCAGGGGGTAGGGAACCATTTCATAATTTGTAAATGTTATTATTTTAATAGTGACTTTCTTTGTAGAAATAGAAGAAATAATATTTCTTTTATGGTAATATGTTTATATTTTATGATTTTTTCGCAAACGTATAAAATGTAAATTACGTTACTATCTTCCCTAGCCTTTTTTGATAGGTGAAAGCCCAGGGGTCATATAAACAATATAAATATGAAATTCAACATACATTATAACTTTTTGACAAAATTTAACTTGATCAATTGAACAAAAAGTTGAGGCCAGTCGTGGCGCAAAGGCACAAAGTGTGACTGTAAACGCGACAGGTTGTAGGTTCGATTCGCACTCGAGGAAATGAAATATTAAATATTTCCATTTTCTTCATTCCGGTATGGAGGCAAAGCGCGGTGTTGAGTTCCACTACTTAACGAACGGTGGAAATCAACGCCGTGTATTGGTAACCAGAACGGGGAAACGAAAATAATTAATTTTCTTTCATTGCCTGCATGCCAACTATTAAGGTTTAATTCATATTATTTTTTACTTACCACCGAATTTTTCGAGGCATCACGTATTAAGTGTGCGGAACTTAACGCCGTGCTTGGCTTAACTTTATTTTTATTAAAATTTAATCCTGACATGGTTTAATCAGCAATTTAAACCTAAGCCATCATGATTTGCAACGATAAACATAGTTTCTTGCACACCTAGTAATTCTAATCATAAAAGATATGTGATATCATTATTAAGTGTTCCAGACAATAGCCAATCGAATAGTGATAAGATTTTCCTTAAGCTTTGCTTATCAATAACGAGCCAGTTAATCTAGATTTATTTCGTAACGTGTGACTTTATTTAAATTTTCTATAATGCAATAAAATATGTAAAGTATGTAAAGAAATAACGTAAATTCTAAGATAAGGATTAATTTTAGCTTTACATTGTATCTCGTACATGACAGAGTAAGCAGAGGGCACCTGGGAACCTAGTGTTAACGCACCCCGTTCTCATTAAAACACTTCTGTGACATTTCTGTTCCCCAATTTTCGTCGAATACTAGGCGCATTGCGTGTTGAGTAGCGAAATAAACGCTGTTTTGCCTCGTTACCAAATAGAAAAAATTAAAACATCAAATATTCCATTTCCTCATGTGGGAATTGAACCACCACCTGTCACATGCTTGTTCCACTGCGCCACGATTAGCCTTTCTGTATTCACTTATAATGCACTCAAAAAAATATATGAAAACAAAATGGCGTAAATTGTATGAAAAGGAACCAGTAACGTGTTAATGTCCTAGATGCAAATATTTAATTTGCTTGTGTTTCCTTAAAGAACACCTACTATATCTATTTACCTATAAGAGTACCATCTTTGTTTTATATTTAACTTTGTGTTCGTTTCCTTATGAAGTTCAAAGCAAAAACTGCATTACTTATATTTAAAAGGTAGAAGAATCGAAAAAAGACAGACAAATTGTACCACACCTGCCATTTCAAGAATACTGTTTTGAAAATGAAGACAGAGTGACTTGTTTCTACGTCACAATACAAAAGAAAAAAAATAACATAACATGACCTTAACGTAATTTAGTAAATTTTAGGGATGCCCTTGTGGTTTTTGCGCTATAGCTGGTAAGAAGGTTAAAAGAGTGGTAAAAAAGTTAACGTTAATAATATAATGAGAAATGTATGTATCAAAACTCTTTCATTAAACGAAGTGTATGAAAAAATTAAGATAAGATTTTCCGAAATATTACGGAAACTGAATCGGAATCATAGCCAAATCAAAATCAAATCAAATCAGCTTCACGCTGTATCCCGCATACAGCAGGGTAGGCAGAGGGAACCTCTTGTTAAGACACTCTGTTCCCCACTTTCCGCCGAATTCTGGAGGCGTTGCGTGCTGAGTGGCAGAACTCAACGCCGCGTTTTGCCTCGACACCAGAGCGAAGAGATGAAAATATAAATGTAAATAAATATTTCACTTCCTCGAGTGGGGATCGAACCCACAACCAGTCGATTTTACAGTCACACTTTGTGCCTCTGCGCCACGACCGGCCTCAATCATAGCCCACAAACTAAATTGTAAACAAAAAATATATTTTTCCTTTTCATAAGGTCAATAGACCACTTTAATACCGTAGAGAAAAATACTGTTCCAAGAACATATACAGGTACCTGTATCCATGTCAGATGACGCAATCTTCTTGACTCTCTCAGAGTTAGTTTATCATCAGATAAACAAGCGCGTGCGCAATGTATGACGTTTTGATTTCTATATTATATTATTATAATGTTATTTTGCAGTAGTAAAATGGATTATTGATTTTCTTTTGCATCTTGTGACGTAGACACAAATCATTTTGTTGTCATTTTGGAATGGCCTGGTATAATTGTCTATCTTTTTAAATTCGGCTTTATATTTACCATAATGATATTTATGTAGGGAATAACACTCACTTATTGGGAAAATAATGCTTTTTATTCTCTTATTGGACAGTTGAAAGGACAACTAGGGATGTTCCGGTTAAAACTGAAACTACTGACATTTTTATGTAACTTGAAAGAAAAACATTACAGATACATTTAATTTATAACAGATACTTTTATTTTAATACCTGTAATGTTTTTATTGAATAAAGACTTTTTGATATTGATTTAATTTTTCGTGTGTAATATCACCATCCGAGGCCAGTTATGGCGCTGGGCCACAAGAGTATGAATATAATCGTGACTGGTTGTGGATCCTCACTCGAGGAAAATAAATATTTATTTGAATGTGTATTTTCTCTTCGCTCTAGTGTCAAGGCAAAGCGCGGAGTTGACTTTCGCCACTCAACACGCAATGACTCCAGAACTATCCGGAAAATATAGAATCGAATGTCTTAACATTAGTGCTATATAAAAATATCTATGGTGAGAACTCGCTTTATTTAGTTTATTGATTATTTCGAGGTTTTCCGTGCTGTACCTAAGCACTTGCATAATATTAAAATATATTTTATCTTGACATATATTACTTAAGGTTTATTATCTATCGATCATATGGTATCTAATCTTATGTCAAGCCTAGGTCATTTGCGTCGATTTTATTTATAAACTAGCTCGCGGCTTCGCCCGCTTAAACTGCATATTTATTTATTTATTATATAAAATTAAGTTTTAACCAACTTAATAAAACAGTTGTTTTGTAGCAAGGTGAGTGTGAACTGTTACTAAGTACACAAGGTGTCACTAAATAGTAGAGAATAAAATGTTTTATCTTCTTTACTTCATTATTTATTTCTTTATTTAAATAAGAAACCAGCAAAATAAGCAGTCCATTATGTTTTTGTTTCATAATTTAGTAAAGAATATGTTATTATAGATACTCGTACATTATGTACCACACCTAAGGTACTTTTGAGGTACTATCAAAAAATCAAAATCAGCTTCACACTGTATCCCGCACAATGTAGGGTAGGCAGAGGGAACCTAGTGGAAGACACTCCGTTCCCCACTTTCTGCCGAATTCTGGAGGCATTGCGTGTTATGTGGCAGAAGTCAACGCCGCGCTTAGCCTCGACACCAGAGCGAAGAAATGAAAATATAAATTTAAGTAAATATTTCATCTCCTCGAGTGGGGATCGAACCCAAAACTAGTCGGTTTTACATTCACAATTTGTGCCCCTGCGCGACGACTGCCCTCAACTAAAAAAGGTACTAACAAATGAATAATAAAAAAACACAAATCAACTCTAAATCAATGTGTAATGTTGAATCGTTCCAAGCGTTGCGCAAAGTCACATGTTCGCGACACTCACACTCGATAAAGTAAACCCAAAGCACTACATATACTACGTATTATCTTCAAGATTTATCCTTATAAAAAACAGCCTTAGCTCAGTGCCCAACCAACGTCGCTTAAGGAAAGACGAGCCTTTATTTGTTCTGATTATCGAACTTTGATTTGGCGAATTTAGTGATTTGGTTCAAATTACCATTTTGATTCGGTATGTTTTTTTTTTAGTTGTATTTTTTAATCGATTTTAAAATGTCTGTGGACAGAAGTATAAAGGAACATCACTAATATATCATTTTATCGTGTACCTTATATTTTTTTGTAATGTTAATTTTAATTTATATACTCATATTTTAGAAACGAATAGTTATCATTTTTTTTAAACTAGTACATAATTAGAATAGAATGTTTACATAATATAAATTGCAATAATATGTATTTTTTTTTTTTTTTGAAAAGTGTACTTTTTTAGCGGGGTATTAGACGAACATCACTATTATAGAGTATTTTTATTATGAGTTTAAGTCTTCAGTAAACTACCGTACCTAGTAAATATATATTTTTTATCAAACCGTTAGTTTTATCTAAAAAGTAGTCTTATTCAGTTATCTTTTACTTTCAGATTGAAACTATCCCAGTTTTTTAAACCAGTTACTTAATTAAAAATATTGTTCATAAATCTACGTTACTTAAAATTTAAAAAATTATTAGAGAAAAAAAGTGATAATGCTGTGATACTGTGACTTAAGTGTAAAAAAGTGAAGTGTAATATAATATATCTATTTAAGTTAAATATAAATAAATCAAAATGCGAAACGGTAGCGACGCGAAGGATTCTGAAAAGGAGAAATTAAATCCTAACGGATGGTAAGTATTTGTGTATCTGTATGTTTGTAAAGAAAAAAAGTAGTGTTGCCAACATTATAAACGTTATACTTATTTTTTGTTTTGTTGATCTTTCAATCACTTTTTGCTCGACTGTTTCCTATAGGTACATTATAACTGACTGAGAAACTTTTTCCGAGCGCCATAGTTAAAGAATAGAACAAAACAGTATATTATATTTTATTCTGATTTTTAAATATCTATATGTTAAAGATTTTTTAACTACTTTTTTTTCCTTATATTTGTAGAGTAAGTAGCAAAATCTTAACTATATAAGTCGCTCTATTTTCTTGTACAAATTAAATATTAATTCATTATTAATTCGGCTAAAAATTAAGAACGGAGTGTTTCAACACTAGGGTCTCTCTGACTATACTGCGGGATACAGAGTGAAGTTGACAAAAAAGCAAAAAGTATTAATCAAAGTTCAATTACAAGGTAACCAAGAAATGACTAAATCACCTTCATTAAATTACATTATTTAAAATTTATTTATATTTCACTGTAATTAAAAAATAAATAAACACCACATATACTAATAAAATCAGATTAAAAGTGTTGAGTGCAATATCAACTATCGTGTCGAGTGTTTGTATCATTTTACACGTGTTGTACGGACACTTTAAAAGGTTAGATATAAAATAAATAATAAATCTATTAAATATTTCTGAGTCAATCAAAAATGAAATGCAGGATTAATGATGGAATTTAAAAGATTTTATATTTGACAGATTTAAAAATGCAGTATTTTTATAATGAAACTTTTTTTGTTGCATAGAAATTTATGCTTTCCTTATTTTTAAACAGCTCTAGTTTTTGGGATACAGCTATCGGACATATTTTTGAGTCAAGAAAACTGCACTGTCTTCTAATGTATTATTTTAAATATGATTGTATTGGCTTTTGATCCGAAGCACCGATACGCCAATTTTTCTTGCATTTAACCCTTACAGTAAGGGAGTTATGGGGGTGACAACCATTGATGTTATAGTTTATTTTCTCAGAATTTATTGAAGATAGCTTTATTAAACTGAACGTTTCTATACATTAGGTTATTATTATATATTTTTTTTTCACATTAAATATTTGTTTAAATTTATAATTTCATTTCTTCGTTCTGGTGTCATTGTAAAACGGATCGTTGAGTTCTGCCACTCAACAAGTAACGCCTCCAGATTTCAGCGGAAAGTGAGGAACGGAGTGCCTTAACACTAGATTCCTTCTGCCTACCCTGCTGTGTGCGAGAACGCAGCGGAAGCTGATTTTTATCATGACAACGTGCAGGCGTGTGTAGGGTATACAGAATATAAGCTATTGAAATTATCTGAGTATCGACTATGTCAAATATTAAAATTTATAGCGATATACCTATATTTTATTAATTTTCCTTTAGTGACGTTCCGTTTCTTATCTTCATGTTACTGAGTAATATCTCGCTCTACACTTTTAGTTCTTTGTCTTTAGAAAACTAAATATTTAAATACTTAATGATCTCTTTTTAAAAACACAGAAATTCTACTTATATATATTTATTAAATGACACCATCGTTTATTTATCGTAAGCTAGTTGTTCTTTTTACCTGCACGACGCAAAGGAGGATAATGTGTTTATAAGTCTATATGTGTATGTGTGTTCTTATATGGCGATGTAGAGATCAAACGCTTTGGCCAATTTTGACGATTCTTACGTCTTGTCTTAATCTAAAGACAGAAAGAATGACAGTAATCTTAAAAAGACGTTTTTTTTTTATTGACATCCAATAGCGATATTGTCTAAATAAAACAAATCAACGAACTACTTCAAGTAAGGTATCGTCGAATAGGATAATTAACATTTAAAAATCGAGGTAAAAGCCCGGCGTTGAGTTCCGCCACACATCACGCAATGCCTCCAGACTTCGGCGGAAAATGAGGAACGGAGTGTTTTAACACTAGCGGGCAGAGGGAACATGACACTCGCCGAATTCGTGTTGAATGGCAGAACTCAACGCCGCGTTTAGCCTCGACACTAGACTGAAGAAATGGAAATATAAACTTACATAAATATTCATTTCGTCGAGTGGGCATCGAACCTACAACCAGTCGCGTGTACAGCCACTCTTTGTGCTGCTGCGCCACGACTGGCCTTCCTATTTAGTTTATATGTATAAGCGAAAATATGACTATATATAAGATAGATTTAAATAATCCTTGACGTCGTTGGCAATAATCATAATTCATAAAGATTGAAAAAAAAACGTATTAAATGCTTCGTAAGTTAGCAAAGTATATTTTAATGAGTATTGACGTAGCGAAATTATATCTACTTTTAAAAGATAACTATTGAGATTAGGATGAGAACTAAATTTCATGGCCATCCACTATTTAGTACTAAATAACGGCCTGCAGTTATTTAATATAATATTAATAATTTATTTAATTAAGATTTATTTAATATATATATGTATATATATGTATAATAGAAGACCATATAAAATATATAAATTAAATGATATATTGAAAAAGAATCAAAATCAGTCGTGGCGCAGAGGCAGAAAGTGTGACTGTAAAACCGACTAGTTGTGAGTTCGATCCCCACTCGAGGAGATGAAATATTTACTTACATTTATATTTCCATTTCTTCGCTCTGGTGTCGAGGCATAGCATGGCGTTGAGTTTTGCCACTCAACACGCAATGCCTTCAGAATTCGGCAGAAAGTGGGGAACGGAGTGTCTTAACACTGGGTTCCCTACGCCTACCCTGCTGTTTGCGGGATACAGCGTGAAGTTAATTTATTTATTTTTTTTAAAAAGATAATCTTTTTGTTCCATTGATTATGTCAGAAAAGAAGGATAGCTGAATTTTTTTTAGCTTGACGTTATAGAATCCACACGTAGAAAAATCCATTACCTGCTTCTGGCCCAATTTTCGAAACAGACCAAAATAATTAATTCCCTCTGAGTGAGACCCGAATCCACAACCATGGCTTTTACAGTTACAGCTCTCTGCGCAACGCCGGCCTCATTACACATTTATATTATGTAATTTACATATCAACCTAGCGTACTACTATACCATAATGTTATTTTTCTCTCGATTTTACCTATGATTTTTCAATATTATTGAGCGCTGTGACAGAGAACAGATATTATTCTATATATATTGTTCTATTGTTGGCGAAATGTCCCAGAACATTCCAGGATTTCCAGAACTCCTGGATGTAAAATTTTCACCGAGTAACATGTGCAAATCCTAATCACAATTATCTAAAAAAATACTCATCATAAATCTAATATTTTTTTAGAAGATATTATTTTGTCTTGAAGATTAGGTGGAATTGGGGAATGGTATGTTAACCCTAGGTTCACTCTGCATACCTTGCTATATTCGGGATACAGCATGAACATAAAAAATATTAGCTTATTCTTATTCTTTTGTACAACATTTAGCCAAACTGTGATCGTTAAATAGACAATCTGTGTTTTATTCTTGACAACAAACTTTCTTATCTATATCTATCTATTCTATATCTATCTTTCCAATATTTATCTTATCTATATCTATCTACTTATTCTTATTCCTTTGGTCGATATTTAGCCAACGGTGTGGTATAATTTAGTACAAACCGCGTGTTTTTTTTACAACAAACTATCTATCATATCTATATCTAATCTTTCTATATCTATTTTATCTATATCTATCTATTAATTCTTATTACTTTGGACAACATTTAGCCAATTGTATGGTGTAGTGTTCTTTAGACCCAACTGTCTGGGATGACATAATTTTTTTGGGTTACCTTAAACTTTGTAACTGAAAGTACCTATTAATTAGGAAAAATATTATATACCTAAATATATTAATATTGATAGAGGCCGTCGTAGCGCAGGGCCACAAGGATGTGACTGTAACGCCATGGTTGTAGGTTCGATCCCCACTCGAGGGATTATTGTTTATTTAAATTTAATTTCTTCTCTCTAGCACCAAGGCAAAAGGCGTTGAGTTCCGCCTCTCAACACACAATACCTTGAAAAATTCAGCGAATAGTGGAGAACCCTGCTGTACAGGATACGTGAAGCTGATTTTTATTTTTATTTTACAGATAGCATTATCAAAATCTCCATAATGACGGTTGAGGTTACGGGACCAGTTGCTATAATTTTGATAAGAATATAATGGAATAATTATTCTGATAAGGAGTGGTGCTCAACTATTGGCACTATATACGAATAAATTATATTTTGTCTGTCCGTTACATCTTTTTTGTTTACTACTAGTGTTCTTTGTACGTCTTTAGTTGTTTCTTTCTTAGTTCTTTTTACATAGTGGATGCTAGTATTTAATATTATATTAATAGGTATATCCTGCAAAAATACGGATACCTCCATACTGATTAGTATGTAGACAATGGTTGCAGTCTATTCTTATTTCGTAAAATCTCTTTATTAGAAATTTTTTGTTTACCTGCTCAAGTATAGCACAAAATACGCCATTTACTTAGATAAAGGACACAGTCACAGAAACAGACTTATTAATTAAAAGGTTGTGTTAGGCTTATTTTAATTTTTTTTTAATTAAGAAATAAACATTTTTAAATTACTTATGCACAAATTAAAAAGTTCTCTTATTTTTTACTAATTTCTATAGAACTAATACGCGACATTGATATCTAATGAAGAAACTCTTTGCCAATTCTCCTATTTAAAAATAGATCAAATCAAATGCAAGAGACGCAATTTTTTTTTACTTTTTACGCAAATCTGAGTAACAATTGTTGTTTATTCATCCGTTACATCTTACTATCAATTTATTCTGCTTGTCCCAGTAATAATATCAGCCATCATTGGCTTTGACGTTGAAAATTTTGATTTAAAAGTATTAAAAATCAATTAATTTTTGATATATCAACGCGTTAGTGATAAGTGAAGAAATAATTTGTACAATATCATATATTTTTTTTATTAGAAGTTTAATAAAGGAAGATGGATAGTGTTGTGTTTGCTGTGATAAGAAATTAAAAATAATAATATAAAAATAAGGTTTTCCTTAAATTATATGTATTTTCTATAAAATGCGTATGAAAAAGACATTATTGTTTTTTGAAAAGGATTTTATTAGACGAACTAATGCTGATGGCGAAGATGTGCCACTATTACAGCAGGATTCGGATAGTGACGAGGATTGGTATAGAATTTCTTATTATTGTTAAGTATCTCACAGATATGTAGTAAAAAAAATAATAGATATAGACGAAAGCCTATGCAATGGTTATGGGTTCGAATCTAATACGAACGCGTTTGTATTTAAAATTATGTTATTTGCTTATGGTTAAAAAATCATTACCGCCACTCTATGTGAATTTTAGGCCAAAGTAGCAAACGTCGTAAATATCTTACTTACATTACAAAATTGTCTTAACACTAGACTCTCTCTGCCTACCCTGCGGGTTTCAGCGTGAAGTGAATAAACAAAGAAATATGTATTCAGTAAAATTCGCGCTATCAAAACGAATCCAACGATGTTTCATTCATCAAAATCAGTTCACTGGTTTAGACATTAGTTCCTTTGTACAAGGGAACAAAGGAACTAATATACAAACATACGCGCTAAAAACATAACCCTCCTTTTGGGCTTCGCCGCAGTCGGATTAAATTATTAAACTCTAAATTTCTTGCATTTTGCTAGATGAGCACAAAGAACCAGTGTCAAGACACTCCGTTATCGATCTCTCATCCGTCAATTATATTAATAAAAATAAAAAAATAGATCAGTTTCACGCTGTATCCCGCAAACAGCAGGGTAGGCAGAGGGAACCTAGTGTTAAGACACTCCATTCCCCACTTTCTGCCGGATTCTGGAGGCATTGCGTGTTGGATGGCAGTCTCAACGCCGCTATTACATTAATTGGTAAATAAATATCAAAATTACCCTCTAACCTCTCTGTAGAGGACCTCTACAATCTTTAGAGATATTTATTTATTTTCGTTCACACTTCCATGTACCGCCCGTGTGATTATAGTGTATGAACCGCGTGTTGTACTACTGATATTGTAACATTATCTTAATATACCTACATACATTTTTGAGCCAAAGCTTGATACAGCTATATAAATAATAAAAATAAAATAAATAAATCAGCTTCACGCTGTATCCCGCACACAGCAGGGTAGGCAGAGGGAACCTAGTGTTAAGACACTTCATTCCCCAGTTTCTGCCGGATTTTGGAGGCATTGCGTGTTGAGTGGCAGAACTCAACGCCGCGCTTTGCCTCGACACCAGAGCGAAGAAATGGAAATATAAATTTAAGTAAATAATATATTATTTGTTTCTAAGATTCTATGGCAAGAATTTCAGATTTATTCCAATAGGCAGCTCTTATCAAGAAATATTTAATTAGTCTGAGTTAGTTAGTTCATCAACCAATACTGTAAGGTCTTTGACATTTACGATATTAATATTATAGGTCTCGTAACGAATAAACTGTCGCGATTTTAGAACAAAGATATATTATACTATTATACAATAGAATTTTCTTTTTATTATTATACTAACGATACGCTCGCGGCTTCGCCCATTTGAACTACAGAATTATTTGTTTATTAATAATCATTATTGCTTTCGTATTTAAATTATATATTATCCATAGGTTCATTGGAAACTAAAGTTTTAGCAAATTTAAATGCCCATTTAAAAACGAAATACTTTTTTATTCATGAACTGATTTAAATTAAACAAACACTAAATGTTAAGGTCTAAACGTGAACTGTATTTAAATCGGTTAAGCCGTTTCTGAGATAAGATTCTTCTCTCTCTGCCTTCCCTTATGCGCAAGCTAAAATAAACTTAAAACTAAATTTAAAGTAAAGTTGAATAAAATAAATAAATCAGTTTCACGCTGTATCCCGCACTCAGCAGGGTAGGCAGAGGGAACCTAGTGTTAACACACTCCGTTCCCCACTTTCTGCCGAATTCTGCAGGCATTGCGTGTTGAGTAGCAGAACTCCACGCCGCGCTTAACCTCGACACTAGAGCGAAGAAATGGAAATATAAATTTAAGTAAAATTTCATCTCTTCGAATGGGGATCGAATCCACAACCAGTCGGTTTTACAGTCACACTTCGTGCCACTGCGCCACGATTGGCCTTAGATATATCTTATATATATACCTATACCTAATATTTTATTTTTTTATTATAATATCGCACAAATCGATACCGCCCTTTTATCCTCCTTACTTAATTTTACCTTCGATCGAAAACAAAAAGGCTAAAGGCTAAAGATGTAACATTGTAATTAAATTTAACTTTTCAATTGTTAAAGGTTACAATCTAGACCCAGCCAACAGTTCAATGTCATACGACGTGTTTACCAACAAGACGCCCTGAACAAAGACGCTGACTATCAAGTTCCAAAGAAACCATGTAAGTTATATTTTTAATTATTATTTATTAAACTTTTATTACTGAGGCAAGCTGCGGCACAACGTGAGGCTGTAAACACGACATTTGCGGGTTCGATTCCCACTCGAGAAAAAGAATGATTTTCTATAGATATATTAAGTTAAACTGCGCTCCGCCACTTAGCACGCAATGCCTCGAAAAAGTGGGGAACGGAGTGTCTTAACGCTGGATTGCCTGGAGGGTAGGCAATCCTGCATTATGACTTTAACTAGGCCTAAGTTATTAAAATTAATATTTATTCCAGTATCATACAGATGTAAGAGGGCAGTGCAAAGTTGTGGTTTCGGAGAATGCCTGTTGAATTCCTTGCCGATAGCGCGATGGCTACCACGATACAATACAAAGAGGGATTTAGTTGGGGACTTGGTAGCCGGTGCCACTACCGCTGTGATGCACATACCTCAAGGTAAGAGACAGGCAACCGAAGGTCATGGGTTCAAATTTGACTTTTTCTGTTTTTATTTATTTTGCAATAATTGTAGAGGCCATCGTTACACAGTGGCATGGCTTCTACATTATTCGCCTTTGTAAACGGTTTCGAGTTTGATTCTAACTCGGTGAAATTAACTTTCTTGCTCCTCTGATAACAAAACAAAAGCCGGCGTTGAGTTCCGCCACTAAATCAACACTGAATGTCTCGAAAATTCTGCGAGAAATAGAGAACGGAGAACAATGCGATTCTAACAAAAACATATTTTGTGTATTATAATAGGTGACTATAGCTATTTTCAGAAGTAAATAGAAAATTGGCGACATTAATCTTGTATACACTAATCTTGTATAAATAACTATACAAATCTATATATAATATTACATACAAACCTTGTCTTATCCATGTTCTTAAAACGACTTTTAATGTCAATGTATTGAATAAAATAATACGAAAATAAAATGTTTTTCACGGTCATTTATTATTAGTGGAGTTATTTGTCACTCCCTCTCTTTTTTCTCTATTTTAC
>DWQW01004130.1:0-20651 GCA_018249695.1 Heliconius erato demophoon | reverse complement strand
ATGAAATAAAGACTAAAACCTACCTTGATTTATTTGTAATTTTTATGTATAAAAGTTGCTTAAATTTATTGTGTACTTTTTACGTGATACGTGTTCACATAAACAGACAAACAGACAAACAGACAAATAGACAAACAGACAAACAGACAAACAGACAAACAGACAAATAGACAAATAGACAAACAGACAAACAGACAAAAATTCCAAAAATGTTTTAAATGGATTCTGTTAGTTATCCTTTAACACCCTGGCTAATTTTTTCTTAAATATTTTCAATGTACAGAAACGACTTTTCTACAGATTTATTATAAGTATAGATTAATCAGGAAGCAAGAAAGTATGTATTGTCGTGACGGAGCAGCATTTGAATGTAAGCGAGAAGATTATGTGTTCGGTTCACTCTCGGGGGAATCAAGTATTTTTATTTCCCTGCCCTGGCGAGACAAAAGGCAGCGTTAATTTACGCCGCTAAACCTGTATAACGAGGATAGTGGAGTATGTTGACGCTAAGTTCCCTCTGCCTATCCTGCTGTAGGCGAAAAAGATCGTGAAGCTATCCTCTTGACAAGTGTTGTATTTTTCGTAATTTTTATATAATAAAGGTTACTGAGTAGGTATATTGTCAATTAGATGTATAACAAAGTAAGGCAAGTAAATGTAGTATTAATAAATATGTATAGTAAATGGTCAATAATTATCGGTATATGATAGATACATAATATAAAGAATCTATATCTATATCTGTATATAAAAAGTTATTTGAATAACTAGCAGCTCCTGCGCAGCTTCGCCCGCTTCTTTTTTATTTAATGTTATTTACTAGAAAAAAATATATATAAATGCACCCGCGCACGGCAAACTCGCGTTTTTTCTGCGAAAATCCCTAATTCGCGGAAATTCTTTGATAAGTAGCTTATGTAAGATAAAGGTTCTGGTATTTGCAAGAAAAGAAGAAAATACAGAATACAAGATTAGTGTAAATGGTAAGATATTAGAACAAGTGAATGAAGTGGTATATTTGGGAAGTATGTTTAGTAGAGATGGAAGATATGAGATGGATGCGGAAAGGCGGCTTATTGCTGCCGGTAACTGGGTTAACGGTGCCTTAGCTGCATTGATGAGACGGCAAAACGTCAGCTGCACGTTTGACTGTGTGCGTTTTTTAAATTTTTATTTCTATGTGTTGATTCTTAGTTTCTTATTTGTCTTATTGGTCAGTGAAAGTCCCATAAAAATCAGTTCAGCTGTCTATCTAGCACAAAAAATATTTTTGTAGTTCCTGAGATTAGCACGTTCAATTAAATGTATTGGTATAAATTATAGAGTCAAATTACATTTGGAGAAAACATTTTACAATATTAAAATTAAAAATTAAATTAAAGCTTTATGCTGTATCCCGCACACAGCAGAGTAGGCAGAGTGAACCTAGTGCTAAGGCACTCCGTACCCCATTTCCACCGAATTCTTGGGGCATTGCGCGCTGAGTAAGAGCAGAACTCAACGCCGCGCTTTGCCTCGACACCAGAGCAAAGAAATGAAAATATATGTAAGTTTAAATAAATATTTCATTTCCTCGAATGGGGATCGAATCCACAACCAGTCGCATTTATTTTGTGCCTCTGCGCCACGATTGTCCTTTTTACAATATTACACTATATTACCCAGTTGCAATAAACTTAGTAATTTTTGATATTTTAAAAACGCTTTTATTTGATCGACCTTTGACTATGTAAAAATATCTAAGAAACTGTATTCATTCTTTTCTGTCATGGCGCTTCGAACGTGCCATTTGAGCACTAATTAATTCGCCAATGTTACTTTGTATAAAGAACACATCAAGGAGATGTACGGAAAAAAAAATTACTTAATAGGAGATGACATGTATTGTATATATGCCAAGTTTCATGATTATATTTCAGTTTTTTTCAACTCCTTATAGTCATTTTATCATCATCATGAAACTTGGTGTACGTAGCTTAGCTGCTGATCTGATGATACAGCCAGGACCTGAAACAGTTCCACTGTTTTGCACTTTTTAGAAGTTTAGACTCATATCAATCATACTCAATTCATACTTTTTAATGCACAATAAAACCTTTTTTTTTTAATATATATATATTTTATTGAAAAACTAACCTAAATATGTAACCAATTTTTGAGCATTCTGGCAATAATATTGAAAATGTAGGAAAACTGTCAATATTTTATAATGTCAAGACACGCGGTTGATGTCCCTATTCTTGGAGACTTCGACGTCTAATTTTGTGAAGGAAATTATGAGGAAGTGGATGCGACGAGTGGCATAACTAAAACGTTTGGATACGTGATTTCTAGTAAACTATTTATAGATTTAAATATATTTGTATATAAAATTGTTATTTTTCTTTACTATACATAAAAAAACACTAAATTATAGGTCAACTGAGGTTCTGTACGAACTGGTTGTAGGTTCACTTATTTTTCTTATTCAATATTAATTACTTTGAAAAACAATAGTATTTGGTTTACAAAACCAAATACACGACAAAAAGCGTTTTAAAGTGATGAAACGTGAGGAATAGTATGATTTGTGATTATTAGTAAGTAACAAGGAACATGTCTACTATAGAAGTGTAGTCCATTATCTATATATATAAAAGGACTTGTGCTGACTGACAGAGGTAAGACGCACGCAGAGCCGTAACCGCTGATGGTAGAAACGTGAAATTTGGGCAGATGTTTATTTTCATATTCTGGACATCCACTAAGAAGGGAATTTGAAAAATTTTAACCCTAAAGGCATGAAATAGGGGCTGAAAGTTTGTATGGAAAATTAAAATAATCTGTACCGATTTTTATAAAATTTGAAATTCAGACTCCTAAAAATATTTCATTGAACACGTGTTTCATGGTTTTTAATAATTCGCCCTCTAAAGGTTCAAATAAGAGGTTGAAAGTTTATATGGAAAAATCTTTAAATTGCCAAGGATTTTTAAAAAAATTTAAATTCAGACTGTTAAAAATATTTTATTGAACACGTGTTTCGTGGTTTTTTTAGAATTCACTCCTAATAAGCGAGCGAAGCCGCGCGCGCCCTCTAGTGATCTATATATATAAAAGGACTTGTGCTGACTGACTGAGGTAAGACGCACGCAGAGCCGTAACCGTTGATGGTAGAAACGTGAAATTTGGGCAGATGTTTATTTTCATATTCTGGACATCCACTAAGAAGGCAATTTGAAAAATTTTAACCCTAAAGGGATGAAATAGGGGTTGAAAGTTTGTATGGATTTTTTTTTAATCTGTACCGATTTTTATAAAATTTGAAATTTAGACTCTTAAAAATATTTCATTGAACACGTGTTTCATAGTTTTTAAGAATTCACCCCCTAAGGGTTCAAATAAGAGGTTGAAAGTTTATATGGAAAAAAATTTAAATTGCCATCGATTTTTATAAAAATTTAAATTCAGACTGTTAAAAATATTTTATTGAACACGTGTTTCGTGGTTTTTTTAGAATTCACTCCTAATAAGCGGGCGAAGCCGCGCGCGCCCTCTAGTATACAATATATACTTTTATTAACTAAGAGAAAAAATTATATCAATATTATTATTACCTATAGCGTTTGCCAACTGTTAAAATCAGAAACCAGTCTTTATATTTAAATTATTCTCATTTGTCTGCTCTAGTAGACACAGCGCGGCGATGAACTTTTTTATTTATTTATTCAGATCATACAGAAGTTATACAAAGAAATATAATGTTTTGTATAAAAAAGATATATTATTAAGAATAGTATGTACGCTTAACACGTTATATCTCGAAATTTGGGACCTTTAAATGGAGAACGGAGTGCCTTAACACTAGGTTCTGTCTACCTGCCCTAAAAATAAATAAAATAAAATCGTGAAACTCCTATTCAAATTAATCCTAATTTGAGACATGACCAAAAGCCGTATAGAATTAAGTATTAACTATACCTTCATTTTCATAGCTCAAACGTCAAAAGTTATGTTTGAACAGAATTAGACATAGCCGAGCCCACGTACGCTACGTCCCGAGCGTTCGATATGTTTCTATATTAATAACTTTATATTTAGGATTCACTCATCTTTATTTAAGTTTCAATGTTCGTGTGCACTCTTGGATTAAAAACGTCGTTTTAATGACGATTTATAATTTTATTTGTGTATTTTTGACATTCGTTTGACATAAGACTTATGTACATACGTTATTTTACATGATTATTGTGGATTTAAAATTTATAAATTATAATATTTATATGTAGCGTTAAACTACGCTACTATTACATGCAGTTTCTTGATTTCGGAGAGAAAGAGAAACAGAGTGCCTCGACATTGAGGTATCTTTACCTACCTAGCAGGATGCAGGATACAGCGTGAAGCCGAAAAGAAAAGAAAAACAAAATATGTGTTTTAAAAAAATATACCTTTTGACTGGTGTGCTCATAGTGGTTAAGGTTTAATTTATCATATACTAATATATTATTATCCTACACAAATTATTAGGATGAATAGGTGGTTCTAAAAGATTGAATTAAAACTAATAGCACAGAGTGGTTTGCGCCTACGCGATAGTGAAAATGACTTATATTGAATGCCACCCAACTATAATTTACACTGGAGTTACGATAGACATTTTTATTTATTAGACAATCGCTTAAGAGTCGATAGTAGTTAGACCTTAGTTTTTTTATAAAGCCCGGAAGTTTCTGTGTGCATACATCCAATTACATAAGTACTCTTAGAGAATATGGAATTTGGGTGGTGGTTACTTTGGCAGTTATTAGGTAACTAAGATGCGAAAGATAGTATGTAACTTTTGTTAAATTATAAGTCTCATTTTTTATATTGTCTTGGGAATAATATTAGAAATGACTTTGTCCATTAAGAAATCATCCTTTTATGATAGAAAATTATTAATTTATAAATTGGATCTAAAAATTTTACATGTACGGAAGTGCATGAAAAATAAAAGTATTTAAAAATTGTATTTGTAAATAATTGGAGCAAATGCTGTCATATTTTTTTTTAAGAAGAAATTAATAATAAAATAAAAATAATTATCACAGTTTATAAGATACAGCCTGGTGATAGACGAACGGACGGACAGCGGAGTCTTTGTAAAATAGTCCGATTTTGGATGGGTACGGATCCCGAATAAAATAACAATCAACATATTGATTTAAAATATTTAAGATATTTAGAAATATTTAATCCTGGAGACTTTAGTTTTAGCTTTTACCCGAGCTAGACCCAGATACGTTTCCTGTTCTACAGCAATCGTTCGTGATTTCAAATCAAGCTGGAGTCACGTTTATCGTGCGGTATTTCTAGCGCAGGAACTCGTGGAATCGGGTAATACTAAATCCTTGGGAAATAAGAATAAATTATAAAAAAAAATATGTTATAACTTGTATGACATAATATAATTCGATTGTTAAGGCTCTTTTTGATGCCGCTACAACTTGGAATGCAATTGGGATATAAAAGAATCCTATGTCTTTAAATAAAATTGGAAACCGGAGTAACTTATAATGTAAGTAGGTTCATCGCACTAACAGCTCGCTACTTATATGGTAAATGAGTAAAGGTAAATAGCTAGTTGCATAAAATGTTTATTATTATGATTTTTAAGTACCTTGAATCATAATCTTTAGTCTTTAGTTTAGGATGTGAACAAGAAAAGGTGTAAAAACAGTTATCTAAAGTACTGAAGTATATTGAATTGGAGAACGTGGGTTTTAAATAATGATATATTGTTTTAATGGATTTCCTTCTTTGGGGTTCACACTTCGTTCGATTTATTGCAGCGTGTACATAGAAAAACTAGTGGGAAGACACTTCCCTCCCCAGTGGCGGAACTTAACGCACTGGACTTGTGTACTTGAGCGATGTACGAGCGATTGTGCGATGAGCTGATGTATAATCTTAACTGTTTGTGTATTGAGGCCGTCGTGGCGTAGTGGCACAAGCATGTGACTGTGCAATGTAGACTGTGTAAGCGCTACAATTGTGGGTTCGATTTTCATTCGCGGTAAGGAATTTAATATTTTCACTTCCTCGCTCTGGTATCAAAGCTAACACGCGGCGTTGAGTTCCGTCAGTGAGTACATAATGACTAGAAAATTTATCGAAACGTGGGAATAGATTGGCTTAGCCCTAGGTTACCTTTGCCTATTCGTATCATATAGCAGGCTATATGCGGGATACAGTGTGAAACGAAAAAAAAATTGTGTGAACAATATATGTATCAAAGAGTGTGACTTCTGGCTGATTAGATATCCTTCTTTCTGTATTAGATTATGGAATGCTAATTGTTTTCCAAATCTTAGCGTACACGTGTTATCATCTCTACTAACATTATGTATATAGTGGAAGAATTTTGTTTGTTTGAACGCACTAATCTCAAAAAATATAAATTTTAACAAAAAAAAAAAATTTAAGCTTTCAGTGTTGGAATGTCCCTTTATCGAGAAATATTTCACGATACATTGCATCACGTTATCATTTCCGTTTGACCACGGTTATTCTATATATTTGTAGTAGTACGTGTGTAGCAAGATGACCTAGACTATTCTGGTCTTCCTATACAATGGCCGCTCGGATTTCTAGCGCGGCCCGTCCGACCGGTTTGCGTCTTATCGTTTTCTTACTCTGCATAAACCATTAATGTATGTAGATATGTAAGTGCAACAGATTTAATGGGAATACTTGTTTGAAATTAATTTATTTTTGCAAACGTTAAAGCCATAGGGACCTTCGTATCGAAGTGGCGTATAAATAAAAAAATGTTATAAGTTCATTCTCTATTCAGGGAATGGTTATATTTCAACTAGTGTTAAGACACTCTGTGACACATTTTCCGTCGAATTCTTGAGGCTTTGTGGGTTACCAGAGAGAATATTACTGACAAGACTTTCCAAGTGCACAAGAGTGTTCTAACAATTAATGTGTTCACCACAACAATCTCATATATCTGTGGAAAATATTTACCGTACCAAAATGTAAGAAAAAATATTTTTATTGTGGTTTATATACCTACTGAAGGCAAAGTTGAGTGCGCAAGTCAAGGGCGAATGCAAGCCCGCTCGGTCTCCATACGCCAGGGGAGAAGGATTCGCATCTCCAATTTTCTTTACTTACGCTTAATATTAATAACCTATCTCCAACGTCAATCTTAGATTGTTTCATATATCTATCCAATCTAGAGATCAAGAGTCAACGTGATCATAGTGCAAGTATTCGAGGCTGGGAGTGTCCTTGGAGAAGACCTTCAACCGAGGTGTTGTATTGGCATGCGCGAACGATCCTGTGGCGTCTCATATAGGTTGAGATTAAAAAAAAAATGGCAGGGTTGACTAACGAATACATGAAAGGTCAGCTTCATGCATTAAATAAAATGCTGATCCTATAACTTCTAAGTTATACTTATGCGACATTAGTTATTTAAATAAATTATATGTCAAGTGCAAAGGCATCGACATTTTTGAAATAGAAATTAAAGATTTTTTTCTAATTTAAATATGATGTAGGACTATATAAAACAGAAATATCTCATATTACTAATGTGATATCTAAATAATTAATGATAAATATCTATAATAAACTTTCTATTGGAGCCATCGTAGCGCAGCGGCACAGTAACTGACTGTAAAAACGCTTGTTTGTTCGATTGTTACTCGGTGTAATAATTTTTTATTTTTTTTTCTCTTGATCTGGACTAATTTGAACGGAGTGTCTTAACACTAGCCTCTCTCTGCCCACTGTGCTATATGCGGGTTACAGCGCGAAGCTAAAAATCGTGTAAGCTTATGAAACATTTGTCTGTCTGAATATTATGGCTTACCTACCTACCTTGAAATCTTATTCAAGGATTATTTATACGAATATATTGCTAATATCGGGTTTCTTCTATCCTATTAGAGATTGGAATGATAAGATTATAAAAAAATATAGATGTTCTATCTTAAAAACTTTTATATTTATATGGCTGTTGTGGTGCAGTGGCACAGCGTTAACTTTAAACGCGGCGATTCTGGATTCGGTCGTCACACGGGGCAATGAAATATTTTTTTTTTCGCTCTGGTCACAAGACAAAGTCTCGAAAATTTAGATGGAAAGTGGGGAACGGAGTGTCCTAACACTAACAAATAAAGAAAAATACTAAAAACCTTTTGTACCTAACCTAAAGGTAACTAAAATCTTTGAATGTGACTCCATAACCCTCATTATCTCGGTTCGGAATATTCTCATTTACTTAAGCTTTACCAATAGGAACTCATAAAATAATATCCTAAATAATATAAAAAAAGAAATATTATATTTAAAGTAAACTTATAAATACAACTAACTAACAACTAACAACTATATAAGATAAAATATACTCGATTTAAAGTAAGCTTTAAAGCGGAGCCTTGCTAATATAATTCAAGATTTTGCGTCGTGGCACTGCAAACAATAGTTGTTTAGTAACAGGATGAACCGGTTGTGTGATGTACAAACATACATACATACATACATAGGAATAAATGTATATAGAATATGTTCTTGATTTGTTCGTATAAGCTTTGTGAGCCATTGAGTGTTTTAAGAAGTTAAAAAAAAGGAAAGGTGTTTTTTTTTTAAGATTTCAAAATATTTTCTTATTTTCTAAGAGATTTTTAATTGCTTTTTCTCGGATAGTGGTGTAGGTGAATGGGAACCTAGTGAAGATGTAAGAAGCTGCGTTCCCCACTTTACGCTGGTTTATCGAGATATTACATGTTGAATGGCGGAAATTAACGCCGCGCTTAATCTATCAGAGTGGTAGAATAACAATAAATGAAAAATAACCATTCCCCGAATGGAGATCGAAGCCATAAAGCCGTCGCGCTTAGTCTTACATTGTCCCACTACGCCACAGCCTATTAGTAAATAGAGACAATGGCGCCAACAATTCTAATCACGCACCTTAAAAACATATCTTTAACATAAACGAAAAGTATTTTGTAGTGATGTGTCACTAAGTGGCGTCTATTGTATGGTTTAAAAAAAATATAATAGATAAAAAATATACTTATAATAAACATATAAGAATATAATATAATTTATAAGTAATAAGAATCCTGATCGTGTTTCCACACCCACACAGCCTCTGATTAGAATGCGTTGGGATAACGATATATTCTTTAAAAAAATAAATATAACCTCTATTTCTAATAGAAATAAAGTATATTATCCTATAAAATATTGATAACACCATAAATAGTTTATTGAACTTTACACATTTGCGTATACCTGGATTCCTTCGTGCAGTTTATGATATAACTTATTTATGCCTTTACATAATTAATATATTGACTATTAACATTAATAGAAAAACACTGACATTTGCTAAATAAAATTTGTCCTAAAACTTACGTATTATTATGCTTATAACTTCAGTTCTTTATGAAACTGAACAGTTTGTTTGGTTGAACGCGCTAATCTCAGGAATTAGTGGTTGGAATTGAGGAAAGCTTATAATCTATATAACTTTACGTTTACCTGTGGTCTAGGCTAACCTCGGACATTAAGATAAAGTTGCAATTAAAAGCTAGTAATATTATGAATTGAGGCCAGTCGTGGCGCAAAGGTACAGACGTGTGACTTTTAACGCTACTGACGAACAAACCACAACCGAAACTATTTGGAATCACACAATTTTTACAAAATTATATTCTTTTGAACACACAATGGAAGGGCTTCTCGAAATGCCTACACGAATAAAGAAAAAACAAGATTTTACGTTTCATTGTCGTCGCACACGAATTTGCGGGTTACAACACGTATAGATATAAATTGTATAGAAAAAATTAATGATTATCATAAATTATTATGATAGATATTTTTGTTTTGAAATTTTGATTGGCATCTTTTGGCATGCCTCAATGGTGAATTGCTTTCTACCGTGAAATCATATGACTCGGTCCATACATAACGCGTCATCTACGCTTATATCGCGATATTGTAGCACAAATTACATTTCTAAAACGATAAAATTACCTAGATTCGAAAATTGAAAAAGTAAAATATTTATAATTAAAATGACATAAAATATTTTAAAAAGTTCTGCTGAGAATAATCAGCAAGAAGCATTACATTTTCAATGACAGTGTTGTCTTCTCTTTTGACGTTGATTTTTTATAGTCCATAAATATATTAATGTATATATCTTTAATTATTGAATTTTGTTTTTATATTTCATGATTAGTTCTTGTTAAATATTATGTTATTATTTTATTTGTTTGTAAAATTAGTTATATTTTATATTAAAGGACGATTGCGAGGTGGGAGTTAATAGCTGCAACACAGTTTTATACTAATGCAGTTATTACCGATTTAAGTTTTTGTTATGTACGATTTTTTCTTAATTTAATAAATATTATTATTATTATTATTATTTAAAGAAATTTAATATTTCTCCCATTTCTGGGGATCCTCTTCCTAATGCGGACTTTTGTCAAACATTAGAAAGCTTCATATGACGTACTTATTGGTATGATAAAAATTTTCTAACAATGCGACACGTGTTCAGAATTACTGCTTTTTGTAATTGAATGTAAAGTAGAGGATGAAGGTTCAATTGCTTAAGGCAAGAGTGTAATGTGATTGGTATTACTCCTGTAGATGAAAGTATGATTGGTACCGTTTTAACTGTGTTCACTCGCCATTGTGATTTCAGTTCTATGGATAAATCAGTGTATTTCGTTATTTTTTCTGTGAAGGTAGATGAAAGGTTATGAGTGTTTGGAATAGCAATGTCTATGAGGTAAACTGTTTTGTGTTTTTTAATATGTAATGTTAAATCCGGACGATTATGGTGAACTGTTCGATCTGTTATTATTGTTCTATCCCAATATAGTTTATATTCGGCTGTATCTATTACTGATTGTGGCTTATACTTGTAATATGGAACAGTTTCGCTTATTAGATTAAGATTTTTAGCTTGTAATCCGTCTGTGCAATAGATTTACAAGCTCCTGTTATGTGCTGTATTGTTTCACTGGCGCTGTGACAGTGTCTACATAGGTCTATTTGGGTGTCATGAATAATGTATTTTTTGTAGTTACGCGTTTCTATTATTTGGTCCTGTATGGCTAACATAAATCCCTCCGTTTCCGGAAATAATTCGCCTTTCTTTAACCACGCGTTAGACGCAATTTTGTCGACGTTTGGGTTAAGAAGATCATTGCGGTGTCTTCCGTGAAGGGATTTCGCTTGCCATACATTAAGTTTTTGCTCTAAAGTAGTAATATTTTCATTTTGTTGTTTTTGTTCATTTTGCAAATTTAAAGGTGTATAATTACAATCAGATTTTACAACTGCTTTATGGAATATGGATATTTGTGCACGATCGTGAAAAAATTTTCTAAGTGACGTTATTTGTTTATTATGCAAGTTCTTGATGTCTATTAGACCTCTTCCTCCTTCATGTTTAGGTGCTGTTAATCTTTGAATGCAAGAACGTGGATGATGTTTTCTAAATTTAGTCATTTGCGTATTGATTGTGCGTTGTAACTTTTGTAGCTCTGATTGTGACCAACGTATTATACCAAATGAATAGGTAAGTATTGGGACTACGAAAGTGTTTATGGCTTTAATTGTGTTTCGAGAATTAAGATTTGTGTTCAATATCATAGTTAGTCTTTGTTTTAACTTTTGATTGATCTCTATTTTAGTTTCTTTTTGATGTATTTGTCTAGTTTGTTGGTATCCTAAATATCTGTATCCGTTATCATTATCTATTTCTTCTATTTTTTCTCCTGTTTTTAACTCATATGTATTATTCTCCTTCTTTCCACGTCGTATTGATTGCATTTTGCATTTATCTATCCCTAATTCCATTTTGATGTCTATGGAAAACATTTCTGTAATATCTGCTAATTTTTTTATGTCTTGAAGGTTTGATGCATAAAGCTTTATATCATCCATATAGATGAGGTGTATTATTATTATTATATACAAATTGTTTGTCCATAAATATATTCAAAAACAATTTAACGTATTTTTAATTTGCTAAATGCTTTAATTATATTAAAAATAAATATTTTTTGTCATAGTACGTTGAAATAAGACTGGCACGCTAATCTAGGTTTACAACATTTTGTTTTAGGATATTTCGTTAACTTTTGATCTCACCTGGGGCTTTGAATGTGCGACTAACGTGTGCAAAACGAATGTAGAATTATTATGACCTTCTTGTAATATGATAAAAGGTACCGAAATGTGTTACAGTCTGTTAGACGCACTAATTAAGGGCATTGAGGTCAGCGAAGGGTTCCAAGTACTCGTACTTACGATATACATTCGACAGTTACTTTGTCTAAATTATCCTACATTATTTATGAAAATTGCAGTGTGTTCTTAGTTTTGTTTTCTTCACTTTCACGGTGAATGTCACACACAGCAGGATAGAAAGAGGGAACCTGGGAAAGTGTTAAGACAGTCCGTTCCCATAAAGACACTATCGTTCCTAACTTGTCATTTTCACTCACTAAAAATTATAAATTAAAAAATTGTATCCCGCACACAGCAGGGTAGGCAGAGGGAACCTAGTGTTAAGACACTCCGTTCCCCACTTTCTGCCGAATTTTGGAGGCATTGCGTGTTGAGTGGCAGAACTCAACGCCGCGCTTAACCTCGACACCAGAGCGAAGAAATAGAAATATAAATTTAAGTAAATATTTCATCTCCTCGAGTGGGGATCGAACCCACAACCAGTCGGTTTTGCAGTCACACCTCGTGCCGCTGCGCCACGACCAGCCTCATTTTCACTCACTGTTTTAGTTATATTAATTTTTATGTCTATATCTGTGTTAAAACGATAGTATGACTATGCACCTAATTGTATGTAATTCTTGGATATGCACTTTAAGATTTAACTTGGATTAACTTTTGTAGTTGAATATATCTGAGTTTAAAGGGTTCTAGCACAATTATTTTTTTTAATTATAATAATTCGATATATGATTAGTAACTTTTTATAACGTCCAGTATTTTTTCAAATATTGCACCAACAACTTATCCCATAAATGGTGATTTATGGAAATTCATCTTAAAAATAGGTACTATATCTTTATTTATAATTTCTTTTAACTTCACATCTTGTGTTCGTTAAAGACCATTTCGTTCATCGTCCGCCGCCATTTGCAATACAGCGAAACTATTAAGGTAATGAGACCCATAAGCCTGCCTCGATATATATACTCTCATTAGATGGTGTATTTATGAACAAAAATAATTATTTCATTAAAATCAATAGTTCATGAGATTAGAACATTCAATCGATGAATTCAAGTTTGTAATGTATTTTTGACCTTAGCGTGACAAATCCTGGTATAGATATTTTTAGAAGTAAAATGATAAAGTTCCATAACATTTATTATTATTGAATTAAAAATATATGCATATGATATTAGATATTTACATTTTATTAGAATTCACATTCATTTTATGTTTAAAAGTGGTACTTAATATCGAAATCCAAAACATTTTTTCTGCAGCCATGTCACTTTCCTTAATGACTGGTAATACTACTACATGCTGATAAGCAGTTTCAAATTCTTTTACAATTAGTCTTACATTCTATTTTAGGCGATAAACATAAAAATATTTAAGAGAAATACTTATTCATAATAATGTCAAATATTTTCTATACTGAAATATATTATTATGATTTGATTTTAAGAAATTATAATTATATTATCTATCGAGGCCACCTTGGTGCTGTGATTGCGTTTGACTATGACAGAGTTGGTTTCGGGTTCGATTTTTATCGCGGTAGTGAATTATTTTCATGCTCTTGCTCTGGCAAGATGGACACTCTCTAACATTATGTGTAAAATTTGGGCAGAAAGCTCAGAACGGAGAGTTTTAAGTATAGATTCACTCTATTTTCCCAGTCACAGTGTGAGAGGGTGAGTGACTCAATAATCGCTCGTTATAATGATAAAATAATCGCGTTAAATAGCAACGATACAATTTTTGTTTCGTTCCGTAAATTCAAATGGGAGTTTGTCGTTAATTTATGTTAAATACAGTTACTTATATGCATTCATTTATGATTAATTAATAATTTTAATTTTTAATCTTTAGTTAAGGTAAAATATGTTTTTCAGCTTCACGCATCTTCACGTATATTGGTTAGGCAGGGATTCGAGACTGCGTGTTGTATAATCCATTCCTCCGAGTGGTAGTCGAACACACGACCGTTGCGTTTACAGTCCAACTCTACTACGCTGCGATGACGGCCTAAATAAAACGTGTTTTTGAATATATTATTGTCTTACAAAAATTAAGTTAACAAAAATCAATACTTAAATACCGATTATAAGCATTAATATATATTTTTTTCTTTTAGCAACGTTTGCTTACGAAATAATCAACAATAGCGATAGTTAAGAAAAGTTATCTAATCAAATAAAAACAAAACAAATCAAAACTACTTTAAATAATATATAAGTTTTTTCTCTTAAATGAGCTTAGAATCCACAATCATCGTATCACATACAATATGGCCATATAAACTATGGAAGCTTATTTCTGCGAAATTTTCGTCACGTAGGAAACGGAAGCACCTTAATGGGAAGGAAGAGTTTTACTACTAGGTTCCCAGGTTCCCTCTGCCTACCCTGTTATGTGTGGGACTGTAAAGCGTGAAGCAGTTTTTTTTCATCCCATACGTATTGAATGGTAAAACTCCACGCGGCGCTTTCACTATTAGATAGAGAATATGAAAATAATTTAAATATAATCATACCCTTAAATCGAGATAGAACCTACAACCATTGTTTCCAAGTCAAATGTTGTGTGCTGCTCACTGAGCCACTATGGCTCAATGATTCAATTCATGTAGTCATATTTAAATTAGAACAGCTATGTTCATGTTCGTTCGTTTAAAGCACATCCACTTTCTAAAGCCGAAGTGAGTGACAGAACAATAATATGGAGTTAAAATATTAATATTTGCAATAATAAATTATATACATATACATATCTATATTACTATTTTTTTTAGTTTTACGCTGTATACCGCACATAGTAGGCAAGATAGAGAGAAGAACTAACAACAACTAGTGTTAAAACACTCCGTTCCCCACTTTTGCTGAATTCTTGAAGCATTATGTGTTGAGTGGCGGAACTTAACGTCGCGGTTTGCTTCGTTACCAGAGCGAGGAAATGAAAATTAAAATTCAATAACTATTGAGAAAAATATACGAATGAACGTTATGAGCTATTTATTTCTCAGTGGGACTTCATTTATAAGTAATTGACTTCCAATAATTTCAGTTCTCGCCAGCATCTTGGCCTTTTTATTGTATATAAGTATTATTTTTTATTAAGAATAAAATCTTAGAAATAATTAATATATTTTCATTATTAAATGCAGTGTCGAATTCTAATCATGTCAAAGTCTTTTCAGTACTTTTTTAGTCTTTTATCATACACATAGCAGGGTAGGCACTAGGCAGATGGAACCTGGAATTATAGTGTTAAGGCACTCCGTTCCCATTTAGACGATTCCGTTCACAACTTTACATCGAATTCTGGAAGTATTGCGTGTTCTGTGGCAAAACTCAACGATGCGATTTTGCCTCGTTATCAGATCACTCTGATAACGGTCTGATTCCTCACGGAAATGAAAATATTAAATATTTCCTTTCTGCGAGTGGGAATCGAAGCCACACCTTGTTGTGTTTACAGTCGCATGCTTAAGCCACTTCACCACGACTGGTCTTTACTTCAATTTACCAAATCAAAACAATCTATTATTTAAACAACCTATTCTTAACTTCAACCTTCGTTCCCAAACTTGCACTTTCTTTCATCATTCACTTACAGTCCAGACACATCTACAACAGTATCACCTTATATAGGTTTTTGTTTATATAAAAAAATATTCGTAATCCAACCATATTATATAACTAAAATCTTAGTAACAACGACAGTGTTTATACTTGTTAGATAATGCCATAAATTATATACTAATTTAATTAAGTATTATAGGAATGTACTATCAGTACGATGACTCATAAAGGGGCAAATGCTTGAACATTGTAAATTTATAGATAAGCTAAATTGCATACAGTTCAATATATGATTAGACTATATTCACACGCGTATACAGTAAAAATCCATAATTTACATAGAAATAAACAACAAACTCAACGTACAAATAATTACAAAAGAGTACAGCTGTAGCGCTTTAAAACATTTCAATGTCAAACCATCATCGAAAGGGTCATCAAGTCACTAGGGTACCGTGAAAAATACATTGGAGCTTTACAGAAAAAGCGTAGAGTAGTTGTCTGGGCGACGTCTACACGTGGGTTCCGCGCATGCTTGCTTACTTAGCAGGCAACGCCGGCTAAGCAGTATCGAGCGATCCTCCGCAAGAGGAGGTCATGCCGCGATGTCGGACGGCCGCGACTCACCGTCGCACAGTGGTCTACGCGATCGTGTCAGCTTCTTTGAGAGAGTTTGGTCTGGACGAACCAAAAGTGACTCGGTGGACGCCACTACCGATGTGGATGAAATAGAACGTAAGATAGAGCAACGCAAACGGAGACCTGAGTCACCGAAAATCGAAGTTAAGCTGAAACATACGCGAGACACCCAGTCTCCGTCCAAAAGCTATGAAAGCACTTTTCCTAATTTGAAATTGAGACATGTTGAACCTGAGGAAGAGAGGGTTGGTGGTCAGGTCGAAGAGGGCGACCTGGCTGCTGGCGTTCGCTTTGTCAAGTTCGAGCGAGTGACCGTGAAAAGGACAGTCACTGAAGTTCAAGATGAGAGACCAGACTCTCCGCAAACTGAGTGGTACTCTGAGTACAAGCACCATGCTCTACACTCGGCACCAAGAAAGGATTATGTACGCAGCAAATCGGAATATGACTCCCATATTGCTGAAATACGAGGTAAATAGAATAATACATTTATTGAAGTAAATATAAATATTAAAAATATTTTGCATTTCTAGGGGGATAAAAATGTAACATTATTCAAAATATTTAACGTACTAAATATTTCAATACCACAGGTATGTTGATTTAAAAGAAAGCAGTGAAACTGATTAAAAAAAACACTATGTTTGTTTATCAACACTTGAATTTCTGCTAAAGCGAACAATGGAAAATATTCAAATTTTTAATACATAGACTATATTTTAACAGAACTTTTATTTTTTATATGACTTTGACTTACATGAATTTTGTACTTGTATTAATTTTGAGGTATTTATTCTGTGAACCTCATTTACTAGTAAAATTTTAATTTCACAAAATTAAAAATCTATAATTTATATTATATTCGACATTATTTGTGCAAAAATAGGGCAGATAATACATATTTCGCTGATGGATTTGTTTTCTTATCTGCCGGTGTATCTATCTACAAAATTTCCTTATTATGACATAATGTCAAAAATATCGGTATCTTATCGTAGTGTAATTCGGTTAACACAATTATATTTTTTATGACCCACCTAAAAATGAAAGTTATAGATTTTTAGACATTTTTAATAGGGCTTTATATTTTTATAGTCTTGTTGATTATATTGACCTTTAAATATAAGTATCGATTCTACTCAGGGCAGACTATAATCGGCTTTAAGAATAAACATACAATAATTATATAAAATTTATTAAATAGTCATTTTTTACGTTTGGATATTTTTTGTTGATTGTTTTATAAAGATCTACCCAGTTTAGGATCTAATATAAGCGCAGTTTAGTTGGATATTTTGCAATTAATTAATCAGAATTTTGTTGGAATTAATATATACCTATATATTCTTATAATATTATCTTACTTAGATTTTTTTAAATTATTTTTTTTTATTTGTTACAATCAATAATGACAAGTACTACATTTAAAAGAACATACTCGTAAGTGTATCAGTGTAATTATATCGTAAATAAATGATTATTGCGATTCATCAAAGGAAATAATTATGAAAACATTTTAATTATCCATACAACTTCATAGTCCATACTTACAACAGGATATAAAATAAAACTATTTTTAAATATTACATAAGCGTCTAGGATTTTACAAACTATGATTTTAAATATTAGTTTTTTTACATATATCATTTTGGTTATGGTTTATTTGTGAGTAAGCAGAAGACATATATTACTTGTTGACATATCACAAATTCTCTGTTTTCCGTTATTGTATCACTTATTTCTGAATATAAACTGTTCTTCAATAATCATATTTTTTTGCGGAATATGGGAAGTGAAGTGTTTTAACACTAGGTTCCCTCTTCCTACCGTGGTATGAAAAATAAACTGTTAAGCTGAAATATAAAGATTTTATTTATTTTAGAATTATGTGTTATTTAAAATTGCAAACCAACGAACGTTTACTTTTAGATAAAATAACATAAATTCTATTATAATAACATAACTTAACTGTTGCAAAAGTTCTAGTGTCTAGTAAAAGCAAACTATGCACGTATTGTATACAAAATAAAGTAGTGACGACAGACTAATTAACAAACATGATGTCATCGGCACTCATCGATTTTAATTTATGTTTATTTATTCCACTTGTTTGATAACTTTTTACGAAAAAAAGAACCATTTTTGTAAAAAGTAAAGTTTTTAATCTATTTAAAAACTTTACTTTTCGTCGTGAATTAAACAGAAAATATTAATCTAATTAATGTTTATGTCTTCTTTTTTCTGCCAATAATCCCGGCTTTTGCCAGGGTCTCCCTTCCTGCTCAACCTCCACTTTGTATGATCTTTAGTGTTCTCGGTGGTTAGGCCATTGGCTTTCATGTCATGCATCACGATATCCACTCAGCGCTTGCTTGGGCGTCCGAGAGGTCTCACTTCAGGGACTGAGATAGCAAGGCACTTGAATCCCACATAGTTCTTAGGCCGGCGCGTAACTTGGCCAAACCATCTCAGGCGCTGCTCTTAGAGCTTCTCCGCTACGTTATGGACTCCTAGACTACCTCGAATAAATGTATTACGTATTCGGTCAGACAACGTTACGCTGCACATCCACCTCAGCATTTTCGTGATGTGAAGCTTCTGAGTGTGCCGAGATAGTGCTGGCCAGCATTCGCTGCCTTATAAAAGAACCGGTCGAATGATGCTCTTGTATATAAGACCCTTAAGTTTGGGCGGATATCCTGTGATCACAGACCACACCAGTGATCGCCATTTAACCCAGGCAGAGTTTATCCAGCCATAGACATAATGATCGATGCCTCGAGACTCGTGT
Organism: Heliconius erato demophoon; assembly: GCA_018249695.1. Classification (NCBI taxonomy): domain Eukaryota; kingdom Metazoa; phylum Arthropoda; class Insecta; order Lepidoptera; family Nymphalidae; genus Heliconius; species Heliconius erato. The sequence goes on along the minus strand of DWQW01004130.1, from coordinate 1,391 downwards.
ATAATCCAAGGTACTTGAACTTTTTCGACTTAACGGCTGGTTCAGGAGCTATATGAATAGTGCTCGAGTCCGGGCTCCTGCAGGCCATATACTCGGTCTTCGACACATTTAGTTTATGACCACCATTTTCAAGCGTATCCTTCTAGAGGTTCATTTTACGCTCAGGCATCAGTCTGTTCTCGTCAATGAGTACAATGTTATCGGCATACATCATATAAGTGCGGATGTAAAATTGACAATACAAATAAAATAAATAAATTAGCTTCACGCTGTATCCCGCACACAGCAGGGTAGGTAAAGGGAACCTAGTGTTAAGAAACTCCGCTCCCCACTTTCTGCCGAGTTCTGGAGGCATTGCGTGTTGAGTAGCAGAACTCAACGCCGCGCTTTGCCACGAACCCACAAACAGTCGGTTTTACAGTCACACTTTGTCGCAATCAATAAAAGTTAGAGTTTTGTTGCTTAGTGACTAATTTCTTTGTCGGTCAAGTGAAAAAAAAAAACTCAAAGTCCAACAGCTCGATGTACCTAGTACAGTATAATTGGCAATGATGTCATCACAACACTTTGCAGTTCATGATTATTTATACGTCTGCTTCGTTGAATTTCGCTTGAATGGGACGCGGTTGTCGTACAAAATAGAGGGGCTTGTTGCAAAATTATATTTTTTGGTTTCTTTTATTAAGCGAAATACCTAAATATGTGCTTGCTAAGTTATATACTATTGTTTTATTTTTACTTTAAATGTATAGATTCAGCTGTTTTTGATAGTAAAAATAGTTTATAGAACCAAAAAATGGAGTGATTTTGCTGGGCTATCTTTGTCTATCTTATAAAAATATTTTTTAAATATTATTTAAAAAAAAACTGTTTGATAGACTTAGGCTATTAAATAATGTACCGAAAAACCATTACTTTTATATTTAGAAGGCATTATTCAAATTAGATTAAAACCAAATTGTATATTTTAAAATTTAAATCCTTTATGTCACCGCCTAGCGACCTCACAGGTGGTCCAATAAAGCGTATGGAAGGCTTTATGAGGATTTGTTCGTGTAATGATTAATGACATGCTACAAAATAAGAAATGACAGAGGATTATTGATAAGTTTTTTGAATATTTCTGTATATGTATAAATAAATGTTGTTTGTGCACTCTGTACATGATAAGGGTGGGTTCAAATATCAATCTGTAAGATTCGATATAGATAAATTAGAATAGCAATAGGTATATAAATAGATTAGATAGACGAATAAAATATATGAGGCCGATCGTGGCGCAGCGGCACGAGGTGTGACTGCAAAACCGACTGGTTGTGGGTTCGAATCCCACTCGAGGAGATGAAATATTTACTTAAATTTATATTTCCATTTCTTCGCTCTGGTGTCGA
>DWQW01004129.1:0-20652 GCA_018249695.1 Heliconius erato demophoon | reverse complement strand
CCTCGACACCAGAGCGAAGAAATGGAAATATAAATTTAAGTAAATATTTCATCTCCTCGAGTGGGGATCGAACCCACAACCGGTCGGTTTTGCAGTCACACCTCGTGCCGCTGCGCCACGACCGGCTCCGGCCGACTCTATTTTTTAATTTGATTACAATAATATGCCAATGCGTGTTGCTTAAACGGATTATTTATTTTGACAGCTGCTTGACTTGTTTGATTCTGAAGATCCTCGCGAGCGCGACTTTCTCAAGACGGTTCTGCACCGTATTTACGGCAAGTTCTTGGGGCTGCGAGCTTTCATTCGGAAACAAATCAACAATATTTTCCTAAGATTTGTTTATGAAACCGAACATTTCAACGGTGTGGGTGAACTGTTAGAAATATTGGGAAGGTGAGTTTAAAATTATAAATATATTTTTAGTCATATGCGATGTTAAAATTTTACATATTTTATGAATTATATGAAACAATTTTAATATTTCCTTTGTATAAAAAAAATATATAATCTAACTTATAATTTGATTTTTTTTTACTAGGACTGATTTAAATATGTAAATAAGTAATTATCTAATATTTGTATATATTAGAAGTTAAATTTCCGCTTTATAAAACCTAGATAGCCTCTAGGTTGTTTTAGATATCTTTAATACAAATCCACTTAATTTTATTTATAACTCAAAATGTTAAAAATTATTATTATTTTTTTTATAAACGCTGTATGTATAAAATATTTAAACAAGTGCTCAAGAACTCTGAGCTACCTCTGAGCGTGGAGGTATGCTGTTACGTCACTATCAGTGAGCATGTGTTTGTTTGACGTCCCCCATTGTTCTTATATCATTTCCCTAAACGACGATTTACGACTATAAATTACTATACAAGAATCATTATACAATAGACTTAGTAATCAAATTTAGAATGAAATGATAACAATACTTATACATTAATCCAATTGAAACATTAAAATGTCATAAAAAAATTCTGATGTCTTGATATTTTTACTTATTTCGTCATATATATCTTCTCTTCAATATAAATAAATTTTATATACAAATTTAGGTTCTTGGTGATATTAAAATATAAAAAGAGTTTCATTGGAGGTAAATACTTCTTATAACATCATAATCATAAAGTATGGCAATAATTAGAATTATTGTTTATCAAATGGTGTTAGCAACCAAAGGTGGCAAAGCTTTGTAAACGTCTTCCTGCATAGGTGCTAACTAATTTACATCACACTTCACGCTGTATCCCGCATACAGCAGGGTAGGCAGAGAGAACCTTGTGTTATATATACGTAAGGCATTCCGTGCTGAGTGGCGGAACTTAACGCCGCACTTTGTCTCGACACCAGAGCGAAGAAATGGAAATATAAATTTAAATAAACATTTCATTTCCTCGATTAGCGATCGAACCCACAACCAGTCGCGTTTACAGTCAAATTGAATGCCTCTGCGCAACGACTGGCCGACTAGCTAATATGTAAGAACTATATAAATTATAATATTCGACGCTGCACTTGAATGCTTAAAAATACAATGACTGTTAACTGTAACCTAAAACTAATAACAAGATTTATTTGTACTGGAGTAGTGTTCGTTTTAAAAAAATACTTTAGACATTAACGCAAAAGTTTCGCCAGAACAAAAGACAATGTTTAATATCAGGAATTTAGTTATTAACAAATAATTCAGCAATAGTAAGTAATTCAGACGGAGGACCATGATACGCCTAAACGTAGTTTGGAAAATTTTGTCGCTGTTTTGCAATTCTATTTCAAAATAAACAAAAAATTGATTTTTTTATTAAAACAATGAAAAATAATATTCAGAATTTGTAACTGTGATATAGCCAGTTAAACATAACAGTAACAGATATCTACGATAACATTGGCCCCTAAAAAATATAATAAACATATTTGTAACATCCAACTTCATTTCGTCACTTCCGCCCAATATCTCATAAATTGGACGGAAAGTGGAGAACAAAGTGCCTTGACACTAGGTTCTATCTATATACATGAAAAGATATTTAATTTTAATTTTGTAGTATTGTCATAAAAAAAAAAATTTTGGCAATCCAAATGTCGACAATGTTTCGATGACTTCTGTTGCATTTTACGCTCATAACATTTTTTCTTTTCTTTTCGTGGTCCCAAATCTTCATGGTATTCTTTTTAAAAAATATAATGGCTTGTGACTAATTTTCAAGTTTCATCGAAATGATTATTTTCAATAATATTAGAAAAATTCAGAGAAAGGAAGTGTTGCACATAATTTTCTCCGTTACGCAACATCACTATAGCCAAAACAATTGCTTGCAGCATAATAAACGGATTTGCTCTCCCGCTGAAGAGCGAGCATAAACAGTTCCTGGTGAAGGTTCTGCTGCCGCTGCACAAGGTGAAGTGTCTGTCGCTGTACCACGCGCAGCTCGCCTACTGCGTCGTCCAGTTCCTGGAGAAGGACGCCACGCTCACCGAGCCCGTCGTGCGCGGCTTACTAAAGTTCTGGCCCAAAACCTGCTCTCAGAAAGAGGTACTAACATCTGTGTTTTTTTTATTTGCTTATTTATTATTTAGGCCAGTCGTGACGCAGGGACACAAAGTGTGACTGCAAATGCGACTGGTTGTGGGTTCGATCCCCATTCGACGAAATGAAATATTTATTTAAATTAATATTTTCATTTCTTCGCTCTGATGTCGAGTCAAAGCGCGGCGTTGAGTTCCGCTAGTTAATACGCAATACGTCCAGAATTCGGCGGAAAGTGAGGACCAGAGAGTCTTAACAGTAGGAGCGGAATACAGAGCGAAGCTGATTTATTCTTTATTTGTTATAAAATTAATATGAACAAGAATGAAGTCTCTTAATATTGTTTATCTTAAACCTACCATCATATGCGAGTAAAAGCGTGATTTTAAAAACTACAAGAATTTGCTTAATAATTTGTAAATGTTTTTGTAATATTTTCAGGTGATGTTTCTTGGCGAGATAGAGGAAATTTTGGATGTTATTGAGATGGCTCAGTTTGCGAAGATCCAAGAACCACTTTTTAGACAAATTGCGAAATGTGTGTCCAGTCCACATTTCCAGGTACATATAGAAAATATGATATAAAGTTGTTGTAAAATAATAAATTATTAAAGTTTAAATGCTAATATTTATGTCTATATTGTAGGTGGCTGAAAGGGCATTATTTTATTGGAACAACGAATATATACTATCTCTAATGGAAGAAAACAACCAAGTGATAATGCCCATTATGTTCCCCGCTTTGTATAGGATGAGTAAGGAGCACTGGAACCAATCCATCGTGACGCTCGTCTACAATGTCCTCAAGACCTTTATGGAGATGAACTCTAAGCTGTTTGACGAGCTCACTGCTAGCTACAAGGCAGAACGGCAGAAGTGAGATATTTATTTTAGTATATATTATTGTGATATTCAAAAACTAATTTTGCAGTATGAGGGTTTAAAGTTTGTTAAACGTAATTTTAAAGATAGTTATTAAAATATTTTATTGGAAGCAAAAGGTTTTTGTAGGAGGAAATATTTTTATTTATTTTAAAATAAATATTATACTATGTCATGTAGTCATATTTTTAAATATTACGTTGTAACTACAAAAGCCCCCACGACATATGCGTCATCTAGTGCCCTTGACGCGTTCCTCTATAGTATTTAATCCATTGAAGCATGCTAATATTAGATTGGTTTGACCTAATATGAACGTGTGCGGTGTCCTCAGAGAGAAGAAGCGCGAGAAGGAGCGCGACGAGCTGTGGAAGCGGCTGGGCGAGATGGAGATCAGCCACAAGCGGCAGCAGGCGGCCGCCGGCGCCGCGCTCGCCAAGTGATGCCCCTCCACCCGCTAGATGATGCGAGCCATTCATATTTTCTCTTATGTATTCATATTTTCACTTATATATTCATATTTTCTATTTGATTACGATTTCGTTAATGAGTTTATTGATTGTTGTACCTCGGGTGATTGTTTCGTTCGGGCGACTCCGCCGACGTCTCCGCGCCTCGGTCCGCCCGCCCCGCTGCGGCGATGCGCCCTCGTATGTCGTCACCGTATTACTATTTTATATCTGTTCACATAGAAACTAGATTACTTTAGGATTTTTAATATTGTTAAATCGTTCGATAAGTTTAAAGTTGTATGTATTATTGCGTATATGCGTGAAAGTTAGTATCGCATTTTGAAACACCGATAATTGTATTGATCGGGCGACGAGGCCTGTCTGGAAATTATTGTACAAAAAAAAATTAATAGTGAAATTCGAATATGTAATTCTTTTAGTATGCGAGCCCCCTCACCGCTGTCGCGGGGGCCGCGCGTAGCATGTTCTGTGACATTTTATTTTAATTAGGTGCTCAAAACAATGTAATTTCGTCGTACTATCATTTTGTATAGATACATATAGTGTAAATAGGCATTTATTTATTATAAATTTATAGCAGTGCGATTTTTATACATAGCTGCGGGAGTGGGACACTAACCGGTCGCACCGACAGACCGAAGCGAACAGGAGACTATGGATGTAACACGCATTCGCCACGGGAAAAAAAATTAAAAAGTATCCGAGTCTTATAGGAATGCAGATAACAACATTGTTAGTAATAATTTGATGCTGAATAGTTAAAATGATCATAATTTTAAGGAAATAGTCATTAATTTGTATGATATTGCTGTAGCCGCATTTTACTATGATCACTAAGTAGAGCGGCGCGGACACCGCCGCTTGGCGCCGCGCCTCTGTATATAGTTTGTGCGACGTACGTACAATAAGAACACTGTTGAATAAATTATATGATCATATGGAGACTATGTTGCAGGAATTATACATATAAATTGCTGATAATTATAGTTCGCGGTGTAGTATAAACAACGGCATACAAACATATGCTGTCAATTCTTCATTCGAATGTCCGCCGGCCGCGCGTCGTCAAACCACTAGTTTCATTTCACTTTACCTTAGTTCTTTTTATTATTTTCGAATTCGCTTTCGAATAACGGACTATATTATTTTTAAATGGAGTTTCAGCTATTTAGGTTAATTAACGTAAACGATAATTGTGTTGTAAAATATGTGTACTTGGGATAATAAAAAAAAACACAAATATAATAAAAAATTTTGATAATTCTTGTACCAGTTGTACCACCAAAATGTAAAGAAATAAAACTAATTCGTAACCATTAGCGCTGAGCTTAATTGAGCTTGCGTTTTACTTATTGTAGTTTATATTTATCATCCATACAGTATAAAGAAAAAATTGAAAGTATTTAATATGGTCGCCAACTTCACAATTCATCATAAATGATATACATATATTAATTATCCTTGTCCCTATCCTCATAACTTACACTGTAAGTAAACAAACTGAACACATTTGAAAGATGTAATATTATAGAATTGACACATGTTTTGAATATTCATAATATATTGATTGATTAATGAAAAATATTCATGTTATTATAATGTAACCTGGCTTTTACACAATTTTTATTTTTTCTAAAATATCATTACTACTACCAATTTTTAAGTAAAGTGCGTACGTAAAGTAGTTACGTACATCCTGTATGAAATGGAGGTCTTCTTTGCCTAAAAATATATATAGACACAAGTCACCGTTAAAAATGTTCTAAAGTAAAGTAAATTAATAAAGACACATTATCTTAAAAAAATAATAATTAAAAACTTTATTTGAAATAGCTTAAATAATAAGCTTAAATGCAATTTTAAGAAACTAATAAATATAAAGCATAAAAAAGTTTTTTTTACATAATCAAGTAAATCTGATGTGCATAGTTCATCGCCTACATTATTTACTTTGAGAAAAAATCCATAATTCTGATCGTGTGTCGGGTGGTACCATCACCATAGCTACAAAGTACAAACATATGGATTACACCACTATTCACACGCCACGTTTGGTACTGTAAGTCCTGTTGTAATTGTTAAGGTAAGTTATTTTTTTCGTATTTTGTAATTTTTAGTACATTTAGTATAGTTACATATGAATACAATATTATCTTTTTAATTTTTTTTATTTCTAGATGAATCTTCGAAGCTCATGCTATTATGAGGCTCGCACACCCAAAATGCCTGTCGGTCTAGTAGAGTTGATGGAAGATCTTTCTAAGGATGTTCTCAAAAACAATCCGACCGATATATATTCTTTTTGTGCTAACCATATGAAAAAGTTACTTATAATTCGTGATGGTTCCAGTATGTGTTTTTTCGTGTCTTCAATTTTGATTTGCTCTAATACTAATTATATTAGAATACAAAATATTTTTAGATTAGTACTGTTGTAATTATATATTTTTTACTGTTGTATTTATAGAATCGAAAAAAATACTAAATATCGATCAAAAAATTGAAATAGCTAAAATGAAAGTAAGGGAAAGAGCTGCCCTACGGTGTAAAAATTATGATAAGAAATTAGCAGAAATGACTAACAATGTAAACTACCTTAAAGAATCCAAACAAGACTCAGATATGAACTCAGAGGAGTATGTGCAAGAACGTGTCGTAAAAATACTTGAAAATGATTTGGAAGATAATGTAGAACATGAAATAACTGCTGCAGTTGACGAAGAAAATAAAAAATCTCTGATTACTAGCGATAATCCAACACCTACAGAAATAACTAGCATAAGTCTAGATAAAAATGAAGATGGTTTCTCTATCTCAGCTCAGATTTTAGATCAAGTCTCAGAAAATCCACTTTCCCAAGCAGACATGCTTATTAACAACGATAACAATAGTATCTATATTTCAGAGGAAAACGTAAAAATCGAGATTACTAATGTGAATGGTAATGCGGACAAAAATGAAAATAAAGCAGTATTAGTTTCCGAAGCGTTAACTGAAACACAAGAAACCAATAAAAGTGAAGATAATAAAAAGGTGCTTCAATTAGAGGTAGAAAATGATAAGTGTGACAATTCAGGAAATAATTATGTAAATCAAGAAAAAGATAAAAGTACTCTAAAAGATGATGACATGGAATATTTAAATAGTTCTAAAATAGATGTTAATAAAAATGATACTGAAGAAGAAAAAAACAACCTTGAAAATCTCACAGATAATTTTAAAAACGACTCTATTTCTGATTCAATCGCGTCTAAAAATGACAATTTTAATGAAGGTAAGGCAAAACTTAATGAGCTAATTATTCATGTGAAAGTGAGATAGTATCTAATTCTGAAAATTTTGTAGAAACTAAATCAGGTGAAGAACAGAGCAGTGAACCAATTGATTGCAAACAATTTAAGGATGATAGTTCTAAAATGGCATATAGTGACACACGGAATCACATTAATAATCATTCAATGGACTTAGAGACTGCTGCTATCACGATTCAAAAGGTGTTTCGCTCTTTCCTTTTCAGAAATAAGACGCAAAGTATAGAGGACGTTACTAATATTGATGTCAATTTATTAATAGGAGATAAACAAAATAAGGTACACTAAGGATTGTTTACAATTTAAATTAGTAGCTAGTAGTATTTATTTGTTTCAAATTCAGTTATAAGGATTTTTGCAGGATGACAAGGAAGAGTCAAATATTAATAAAGTCAAGGACAGACGACCTTTAGGTATAAACAGAATGGATACTGTGTTACAAACGGTGAATGAAGAAAAATCTTTGTCTTTATCAACCGACGACTCTTCCACTCTATCCAGCGCAGCCACAATAATTCAAGCACATGTTAGAGGGTTTTTAGTTAGAAACAAATTAAATACTAATAAAACTACATCTAGCACGTCTGGAATAGATTCTGATGCACAGTCGTTTACTTCTTTAGAAGGTGACAATGATAATCGTAAAAACAAAACTATTTTAAACATCCACATCGTTCCAGAAACAAGTAATTTTATGAGCAGGGATGAGAGCATGCTCACATCTATTGAGTTATCTTTAGATGGTAGTCCTCCGGGCTCTACCAATTTGCATCCTTTAGGATATGATAAAAGTGAACGTAGAAAGTTACAGAGAGAAGATGCAATTCAATCTATATCCCCTCCAAGTAATAACAGTGGAAAATTAAGTGAAGATATTGATTCTGTTAAAGAAATAATTATTAACAATGACAGCAACGACCAACAGGTGCTTAAAACAGACACCAATACAGATATTAGTGATAAAAATATTTTTTCAACCAATGTCATGAATGATGAAAATATTACTACTATGATTGACGATGTCAAAATTGAAGAGGAACAGCTCTTGAAATCTGATGATTCAATGAATCTTAAGCGTCTCAGTACTTTGATAGAGATGACTTCCGATGAAATGGATGTCGTCACTCCAAGCACTAACGTTGAGGATCACACAACAGACTCTGAAAGTGATATTAAATTATTGCATTCGGGAGAGTGCCATGACATGGTTCTGCCTACTAAAGTGTCTAGGAATGACGCGTCTATCGTCCGTGGTGAGTGAAGACATCTTATTATCAGGTGATAATACTTTCCCTTCTATTAAGGCCAAGGCATGAGTGCTTAGAGTTGTTTTGTCTTATGTAGCTAGAGGCCTATTCTATTTAAATTTATACAAAAAATTATGCTGAAAAATAATGATCGATCACTTGGATCGTGTGGTAGAATTTCAAATTGTCTATTGTAAATAAGGAAAATAATACATAACACTTAAATAAAACATATTAAACACAATGTAGATTGTTGCAGATATTTAGATTGATTTTCGAAGGATTTTTAATAACACTTAGTTCTATATAAAATTTTGTAGTGTTGGGAGTAAATGTAGTTGAAGTAATTGTGCATTGGTTTTTAAATTATATGTAGAAGGTATTGTTGACATTTTCTTATGCTTATTTAAATAGCATCGTGTATATTCGGTGATGGAGCTTTAAAGAATAATTAATATTTCTAATCAGGTAGCTATATGTATGTTATTATTTTGTTCTTTTTAAATGTTTAAATACCTAATTAATTTTCACTTTACAGAATTCCAGAATGTGGTGGTGTATTTTTTACTTTGGAATAATTCTTAGAACACGAGTCGACACTTGATCAAATAGCGTAAAAGTATCATATTTTTTGCATTTCACTATTAAAGGCTTTATTTCTATTTGTGGTTTGTCTTAACTGTTTGTGTTGTTTTGTCAATTAATAATATTTGAAGTAATATGAACGAAAATAATTGTAAATATCCAATATCTATATATATAAAAGGACATGTACCTGACTGACTGAGGTAAGACGCATGCACAGATGTAACCGCTGTGCGTAGAAACGTGAAATTTGGACAAATGTTTATTTTCATAATCTGGACATCCACTAAGAAAGGATTTTGAAAAATTTTACCCCTAAGGGGATGAGATAGGGGTTGAAAGTTTGTAAGGAAAAATTTCAATTCAGACTGTTAAAAATATTCTATTGAACACGTGTTTCGCGGTTTTTTTTAGAATTCACTCCTAAGGGTACAAGTAAGCGGGCGAAGCTGCGCGCGTCCACTAGTTTCATATAACAAGTCCTATATAATATGATTTATGTAAGTCACTTCTTTAACAAAAGCTGTCCACAAATACTATGGTTGCTGTTGTGGCGCAGTGGGTCATTGTCTGGTTATTCAATCGAAGATAATGGTCCAATTCGGTTCATTCCGCTAAGGCATAGCTCGTCGTTGGGTTCCACCACTTGACACATTTTTGTGAAAATTTAGAAAGAAGTATAGATATAAAATACTGTTTAGGGTAAACAAGCTTGCGGAAGAAATATACAGTAATAATTTCTTAGATTTCTTCAATTTAAAATTTGTTGACTATCAGTAGATAAAAAATTCATAAAAAAATTAAATTACTAATTAGGGATGAAATATAATATAATGTATCCCGCACACAGCAGGGTAGGCAGATGGAACCTAGTGTTAAGACACTCCGTTCCCCACTTTCTGCCGGATTCTGGAGGCTTTGCGTGTTGAGTGGCAGAACTCAAAGCCGCGCTTAACCTCAACACCAGAGCGAAGAAATGGAAATATAAATTTAAGTAAATATTTCATCTCCTCGAGTGGGGATCGAACCCACAACCAGTCGGTTTTGCAGTCACACTTCGTGCCGCTGCGCCACGACCGGCCTCTTGCTTTGTAGTACTTACTAAAAATCGGGTTGCAGAATCAATTTAAAGTAGTGTATTTTAATATAAGCGAAAACTCGCCTTTACTCGTCAATAATATTTTTCATACAAATAAAAAATTTAAAACCCTAAAAGTCCTAGTAAGCTGACGGAACTGGAGCGACGCAGTATTTTGTTCGATAGCAGCAGTCGCAGCGACGCAGTGTTTTTTTTAGAAATCTTATTTCAGGTTATTTGAAATAAATTATAGTCAGAGCAACTTTAGAAAATGGGCCAGTCACGGCTTGTGCGCATGAGGGTATAAGGCGATAGGTTGTGGGTTTGATTCCCACTCGAGGAAATGAGTATTTAATATTTTCACTTCTTCGCTCTGGTGTCAAGGCAAAGCGTGGCGTTGAGTTCCGCCACTCAATTTCTCCAGAATTAGGCGGTAAATCTGCAGTGGAGTGTCTTGTGTTGTCTCACACTAGGTTCCCTCAAGTTACCCTTCTCTGTGCGGGATACAGCGTGGAGCTAAATAAAAAAATAGTTTTGGTAGCATCTATTAACATTATTGATTGAAGGCATATCCTTGTAGTGCGTTGCGTTATAATGCCAGGCTTCTATTACATGAAATTTTAATTAATATTTTTTACTTATTTCATAAATTTTACCGCAAGTGTCTAAAGTAATAACAGCAGTTCCACGGGCCTCATTCACGGGCCATTAGGAAAAACGAGTTTTCTCTAGGATTTTTTAAGAACTAACTTATTTGATAATGTCTTATATATAATAGTTTGTAGTTATATAAAAGCCATTTATATTAGAGTATGAGTGTTACAATTACTAAGTGTAATTTTTTTTATACTGAATATATTACAAAATAAAAAATACTCCATATGTTGCCTCAAGAAACATAGTATGGGTCAATGGAAATGAGAAGAGGGTATATAGAAAAAATATTATGGTTAGAGCCAATATTTGTGGTACCCATATACATTTGGCAAGTGTATGAGCAGGTGTTTGGCTGAGCTTGTAAGATTTTCTTGCCGATCCGGCCCAGTGTCGGTTTTTAAACATAGATTAAAGGGCGTTTAGGTAAAGCAAGAAATAGAAGAATAGAATTAAACTAACTGCCGTTTTATTTTATTATAAGCCAAGTAATAAAAATCAAATATACGGAAAATATAATAAACATTATTTTTAGAGTTTCGTTATTCTAAATAAATAAATACTCAAAGTATTTTTTTTTCTTATTAATATAAGAATTTATTACAATATGCAAATTAAATTCTGTTCATATATTGCCGCCGCACACACAATGCTATTGACAATACGTACTTTATTGACAATATTATTGTACGTGTGTGGCTAGGCTTATTCCTTACTATATATTTTGTTCTTATTAAATTGCTGACTAACGTTTCCAACCACCAAAGACAATATTTTATGATACGGAGCTTCTTCCTACTGCATGGTAAAGAAGTAAAAAAGTATGTCTATTTGTCGTGTCAGCCTACTAGTGTCAATATGTCATAATCAAACTTCATTTTGACATATAGACAACAATAAAAATATATTTAATAGTCAAATGTCTCCTTAAAAGATGTAAATAAAGTTTACACAATTACATTAGTCTAAATTACCAATATTATTCGCACGTGCATTTGTCTGCAACATCGAAATCGATTGTGTACACAAAATGATATCACGAAAAGGGCAAAAAGCAATTAATGAAGGAGTAGTGGGCAAATATGTAAAAAAAGATACTCCTCCGGATTTGCCAAGTAAGTCTATAACAAATTGAAAAGGAAACTTCTTTATATATACACAACTTTATAGCAACTGTATGTGGATAACATTTAGTTATTTTAGTGTTTAATGTCAACTATCTCTATCAATTATTTAAGTCATCAATGTTTGGACTACTGGAAACAATAGGAGACCACGCAGCCAGCCTTTTGGTACAAATGATGGAAACACACAGAGCATAGAAAATAAATTTGGTAAAGCCCAAACTATGAGTGGCCATGCTGGAAAATATACTCCTAGTGAATCTGTACCTAATTTGGCTCATAGGTGAGTTTTGGTGTACTCATTTTATGATGTTTTCAAACACTATTTGCTTATTTCACAAAATAATTTGACTATATATACATATATTTATACTAAAGTGAGTTTCTTTCTATATTGTAGATTTGCAAGTTTGTCTACTGCCAGTGACACAGCAAGTACCTCAAGTAACTTCAACTCTCAATTTCATTTAGACACTAACTTGGTATGTTAATTTATACAAATATCCAAGTTGAAATATATTTATGGGCTATATATACAATATTATTTTTAGGCTTCCCATTCAACATTGAATGAAATTGATGATTCCTTTAGTAGACAAACCAGCCATCGTTATTTTAGACAAGCACAACCAGAAGACCCTATATATCAAAACCAACAACAGGTATTTACCATTTTGTAATAATCTAATCATCTTTAAAAACTGCACACACCATTATTTTCTTTCTTTTTACTTATTTACATAGGTTCAACAACAAAAACAGCAGCAGTATAGTTCAAGAGAATCAAGTATGCCAAGGATATCTTCAAATTTGAGCCTTACTCCACGTCTTCATCCTCCATCTCCTCTTTCTTCAATTAGAAATCATGTTACAGATTGTAAGTATGATTGTATAGCCTATAAGAAAATATTATATAATTGTAATCATTCTCTTAGTATTGTTTTTATAATTTAGGTTTTTCTCTTCTGTTTGTACACTTGTTCCCACATTGCTATGTGCAAACTACACTGCTGTATAGCCAGAGAGAACCCAGTGTTTATGTAAATTTTCAAGTGGTTACTGCCCTACCACATTACTATGAATTTATTATTTATAAAAAAAATGCATTATTTATTATGCCTATAGTTATATTTTGTTGTGAAAACTAAATGTATTAATTATAATGTCCAAATATCAAGAAATAAATATCTTTGCACAAAACTGATGAGTTCACTACCCTGAATTTTGTATGAACTTACTTGTATATAAATATTTTTTTTATTTATAGAGAGAGTTGTGGTGCAAAAGTAAATGTGTGCGATCGTGGGTTTGATTCCCACTCGAGGAAATGAGATATTTAATATTTTCATTTTGTCTCTCTAGAAACGACATAAACCGCAGCATTAAGTTCCTTTACTCACCCTGCAATACCTCGAGATTTGAAGAAAAGTGGAAAACGGAACTAGCTTAAAATGTCTTAACACTAGGTTCTCCAGTTTCCTCTGACTATCCTGCTATGTGCTGGAAATAGTGCAAACTGTAAAGCTAAAAAAAATATTATAATTATTTTTTATTTCAATGCTACTTACATAAATTATTATTATTAGTATTTCAAAATAATCTATTAATTTTTACAGCCTATTCAACAGCAAGTCCATCATCTCCCATATATTCAAACTATGTTAGTACACCTGCCCTCACATATCACAATAAGGGTCATGGTGGCAATATCATATCTTCTAGTCAAGGTACTTTCTGTCATTTAACTATATATATTTAATTTTCTAGGTGGATAAATACAAATGCATTTAATTTAATTTATTAGATAATTTCATACTTACTGTCAATAATATTACAGAGCTTGATATATAATTATAGCTTGACATATATAAGTAGAAGTATTTTTTACCTTTTAGTTTCGGGTTGCATCACATATATAGGAGGGAAGGCAAAGTGAGACTAGGTACTCCGCTCTGACCAATTTTTGAGTGACTGACGGAATTTAATGCCTCATTTGCCTTGTTATCAAAACAAGTAAATAAAAATAATTCATTCTCCGAGTGGCGAAACTACAAGCATCGGGGTACAGTCAGACACTGTCCCAATGCACCACAATAGCCGCAAAATATATGTATAATGTTGCTATAACTCATTTAATAAAACATCAGGATCTGATGAATGTGAACTGCCGTTGCCGCCGGGCTGGTCGGCAGACAGGACATTGCGCGGCCGCCGCTACTACATGGACCACAACACGCAGACCACACATTGGACCCATCCACTGGAGAGTGTGCCTCGACCTTGGCACCGCGTGTCTACACCCCACCATGGAGTGTATTACTTTAAGTATGATACATTTTTTTAGCCTCTTACTGTACTCCGCAAATTTGTAAGAGAGTATTCAGAGGAATCTAGTGTGACTTTTCGTACCCTACTTTCCACCCAATTTTCAAAACAGTATGTGTTAGAAGTCGCGTAACTCAACAACGCACTTTTTCTTACTTTTCGAGTAAATGAAAATAATTAAGTTAGAGAGAGGGCCTCGGTCATTTGAGGAGAGTTATTAAGTATGTAGGAAATGGTGCATTTGTCATAATTAATTACATACCTTTTCAAAATATGATTTTAGTTCAAAATCATTGAAGTAATTATGAATGTAGTTATATTTTTTATGAATGATTGCAGTGAAATTACCCATCAAACTACTTACGCACATCCATGCTTAGTTGGAGGGTGTTACTTGGTCAGCCCCTTAGTACCAACCCTGGTTCCTCCCTATTTATTGGAAGAAATACCACATTGGCTCATTGTCTATTCAAAAGGTAAGTCAATTAATTCAGTAATTTATTAAATTTGTTACAACTGTTATATTTCTTTAATTATTTGTAGTAGTAGTGTGGTAATGTTGTAATATTGTATACGTGAATATATAAAAACTTGTAAATATATTAAAAAAAAAAACGAACTCTATTCCAGCTGATCAAGAATTGGACCATAAGCTGAGATGGAATATGTTCCGTCTAAGTGAGCTTGATTGTTACTCAGACATGTTAACTAGGCTTTACAAGCAAGAACTACAGCTTATTGTGATGAAATATGAACAATATAGGTACAGTTAAATATATTCTTCTTATAAAGATGTTATAATTAACAACATTTTAAAAGGTGGCCATTCGTGGTGCAGCGGCACAAAGTGTGACTGTAAAATCGACTGGTTGGGGGTTCGATCCCTACTCAAGGAGATGAAATATTTACTTAAATTTATATTTCCATTTCTTCACTCTTGTGTCGAGGCAAAACGCGGCGTTGAGTTCTGCCACTCAACACGCAATGCCTCAAGAATTCGGCAAAAAGTGAGGAACAGAGTGTATTAACACTAGGTTCTCACTGCCTACCCTGCTGTGTGCGGGATACACGTGAAGCTGATATAAAAAAATATTTTAAAAGTAATAATTGTGTAATATTCCCATGGGCGTATCTAGAGATATGTTTATGAAATTTTTTTTGAGGCTAAATTTTTGTTGTTATTGACCACTTGATTACCCCTTATTCCTTTGCCATTGAATATTGAATTCTTGTTTAAAAAATTATATATTGTTTCCAAACTCTAGCCACAAATAATGAGAGTTTTCTTTCAGATCTGCTTTACTCCAAGAACTTGAAAGAAGAAGACATGCCAAGTCATGCCATTCACATTCAAATTATTAAGTCATATAAAATTGCCTTAATGAACTGTGATCATTATTATTTAAGATTAATTGTACATAAGGAAATGTAAAAGAATGCCTTATTTGAAAATAAGTGCCTTAATATTAAAATAAGAACAATGTGTAAAACAATTGCATTATATATTTTAAGAATCTTAATTTCAGATTTTTCAATTTGCCTTCAGAATCATATATTTTATACATAAACAATATGATATATATTTTATATGAAAAATGTTTATATATAGACAATAAATAATAAATCACTTATGATGTATTTATTTTTATTAACCTTATTAATATAATACACTATATTTACATTTAAAATACATTGAAATGTATTTTTTAATATTAAGTAAATTATTGGCTTAATTGTTCTTCAATTTGAGTCTTATTTTCTTCTCTAACTTCCTCACCATCAACTATTGCATATTCATCCACTTTTGTGAATCCTGAAATCCTAACAACTTTTGCATCTTTAATGCCTAATGTTTTAGCCCATGCACGACCTGTAACATATGTGTTCCTTAATTAGCCAAGTACAGTAAACATAATATTTACTAAAATACTATTTTGAATCCACAACCACTCCACTCAAAAATACTGAAGTTGAAAAAATATGTGATTGATTAATTTTTCTAAGAATTAGACTAATTTGATTATAATTATCTTTTTATTATTAAAAATCGTTTTATTTTTCAATTTGCTGTACTGATAAATTGTAATCAATTTAAAATAATTACTTTAAAAAGTAAAAATTTGTTCAAATCCTTTTTACATGTATATAAAACATTTATATACAAACCGTACCTGGAGATATAGCTTGTTCTTCTTCTGTTTTAAGACCATAATATTGGGCCCAATCTGCTTTTCCTTGGTAAAAATTATAAGCGAGTATACCAAAGGCATTCCAAGCACAAAAAGCGTAGGCGAAACTAAGTCGGCGTTTCCATAAAACTGCTACATCCCCAGGTATTGGCTTTGTTCTACGTCGAACAAACCTGTGCCACCATTTATAAATCATTTTATAAAGTAATTATATAATCTTTATTATACTAATATTATAAATATAACCTTAAATAACAGAAAAGTCATAACACTATGACTGCAGACTGACTGACGTCTGTCATTGAGGAATATCAACAAAGAGAACTTCAACTCAATTCTTAAACACGGTCAACAAGTCGTGGCCGACCTCAAGTTAGGTTTTTAAACACTCCAAAACAAAATAATCAAAATTAAGAAATATTCTTAAACCAATTCTGCACAGCCATTTATAACTAAATTTAGTACGGCCACGATTTGTTGACTTATTAGTTAAATGGACACGTTTTAAGATATCTTTTACTATTGATATTTTTTTTGTCTCGAGAGAACAATGCATTACATTTCAGAAATCCTAACTTTAGAGCGGCCACAACTCATCGGTCGTACTGTACTACTATTGTATGAAAAATCATGGTTCATAACTTCATATTCCGTACCATCGATAACTTTTTTATATTTTTCTAGTTCTTATCAACATTTCAATTGATATTCTTACGTTTGAAAGTAAAATACGCTAAATTTGAGAAATATTATTTCGATTTCGTACTGAAAATGAAGAACTCCTAACATATGTCTTTACAGAGAAAAGAAAATAAAAATCTATCACAGAATATAATATTCTTTACTACACAAGGAAGTTATACCTTATTATAGTTATAGGTTTAGAATGATAGTTATAAATGACACTTATTTTAATGAATATTATAAAGAATAAAAAACGCTCAAGAGCAAAACTCTTAATACCTAATCGAAAAATAAGATTAAAAAAAAATAGTAATCTTACAATAGCAAACGTATGGATTTTTATTTTCACTATAATGTAATTAATTTTATACTTATTATCTTTACATTTATATTAGAACTTAGAAGAAAGTAGAGAACGGAATGTACAGAATATTCGGCTATTTGGGTACAAAAGACGTGAGCAGAATCATATAGATTTTATAGAAGTATACGTGTATATATTATATGCTATAGAATATAGATAGAGGCAGAAATGGTGCAGGGGCACAAATGTATGACTGTATAAACGACCGGTTGTGAGTTTGAACGCTACTTGACGGAATGTAATATTTATTCAAAGGGTACGGCCCGATAAGCATAGGGAAGCTGTTTTGCCACTGGCTTCTAATAAATTATTTTTAATAATCATATTAATAATCGTTTTTTATGTAGAATACCGACACATCATTTTTTTATCTCCAACTCTTACAATAAGGAAGTTATGGATGTAACAACCCCTAACGTTAAAGATTATTTTCTCGGAATCTATTAAATATAATATCCGCTATAAGAGGCCGGCGTGGCCCAGGGGCACAAGGGTGGGTTCGATCCCCACTCGATGGAATGAATTATTATTTCTTAATATTTTCATTTCTTCGCTCTGGTACCAAGGCAAAAAGCCCGGTGTTGAGTTCCGCCACTCCACACGCATTGCCTCCAGAATTTGGGAATGGAATGTCTTAGCATTAGGCTCCCTCGGCCTACTCTGCTGTGTGCGGAATACAGCGTGAAGTAGATTTTTTTTAAATAAAATTTAAACTGTGGAAACAATTTTCATTTTTATTTTGTACATGTATATAATTTATGATTTTTCTGTATCCCGCCATACCTTCAAGCCGAATTATTAAATTCCTTCTTTCCGAGTCACTCCTACGCACATACAGAATCTTACAAGAGTCTTTTCTCATTCATCTCGTGCCTATCTTGTTAGGGCTTAAACCGCTCTCTTCCGAATCGCCTCTACGCTCATATTAAATCTGACAAGAGTACGAGTATTTTCTCAGTTACCTCGTATCTATCTTAAGGCCGGGCTTATACAGTTCTTTTTCATGTCACTCGCTCGCTCAAAATTTAGAGATTAATACAGATATTATAGTTATAGTAGTACAGATATTAGTATTTTCCTCATCACCCCGTACATAGATTTATAAAGACGGTGGTTATTTAACGAGACTAACACGGGTCTTTTCTAGGTCATCCCATTGCACACAATAACTTAATTTTAATAATATCACCCAATAACAATACTTTACACGAGTTTTCTTCCTATAAGGGCCGTTGCCTACGAGGAACTGCCCTCGATAGATGTTTTATTTTTTACGACTTGTCTATATTTTTGTTGACCTGGGATGATCTTTACAGTAAGTCACCGGGCGGGGAGGAGTGAGAGTAGCTCGCCCCTGAAGAAAAAGTACTAGCTTTGATGGATGCTTGTGAAGGGTGGGCGATCACAGGGGAATACCCTGCGTACGCAAACCTGCCGTGAGATAGGATTGACCTCATCGGCTCTTACGGCAGCGGAGAGTGTGTCGTGAGACTCAGGTCTGAATGCTGCCAATGTACTGGGCGTTTGCGGCTGTAGTTGGATCGTCAGGATTTAGAAGGACTCTGCGAGGGCGTCGAAGCTGCGGGTGAGAATGAGGATGGGCGTACGAACAAGCTTTGACAATGACTGGGTTGGAGTTGAAACTTGCACGCTCGTAATAGCGCTTGGCTAGGCGTTTGCAGAGTTCCTTTAACGATTCTAATTCGAAATCTTTGTGTAGGCTCACGTTGCGTACGTACCATGGGCATCCGGATGCCATACGGAGGAATTTGTTTTGGACCCTCTGAAAGACGTCTATCTTGGTGTACAGATGCAAGTTTTGTACAATGTCAGCTTATTCCGAAGTGACATTTACCACCGTTTGGAGATGAGGTATAGCCTGCTCATGTATGTGGCCAGAAGGTGAGATTCGAATCTAGTACGACGCCTAGGTATTTGACCTGGCGTTCCTAGGATATCGGTTTATCTTGAAGGTGGTCGAAATGCTTGAGACAGTTTCGTAATGTTTACGAGGAAAGAGGACGACTACCCTTTTCTCCGGGTTAATCTCAAACTACCACTTGCTGAACCAATCACGTCAACAGCCTTGTTGCAGTCTTTCGGTTGGGAAATAAGTGGCGCGATCCGTGGTATAAAGGGCGGTGTCGTCGGCGTAAATCGCAAGTCGATCGACTCTATCTGACGTGGAATTTTGCTGTTGTAAAGCGCGTATAACATCGGTGAACGTGTGGAGCCTTGCGGTACTCCAGCGCGAACGGGTCTACAGGACAATTGTGTCCCTTCTAATCTATAACGGAACGTGCGGTTCGACAGATATTCCCGAATGATATGAACGAGAGAGTTTGGCAGAGCCATACGGCGGCTTTGGCTATATCTAAAAAAATGGCAGCCTTGTCGCTCCGAATCGATTCACGGACGAACTGTAGTGTTCTGTTAGCCGGTGAACTTGGTTTATGGACGAGTGGTGAGATCTAAAGTTGTACTGTTCATTAAAGTTAAGTTGTTTTGTCTGGACTATTTCTTTTAATCCAAATAATTGAGGCCAGTCGTGACACAAAGTCGCGGCACAAAGTGTGACTGTAAAACCGACTGGTTGTGGGTTCGTTCCCCATTCTAGGTGATAAAATATTTACTTAAATTTATATTTCCATTTCTTCGTTCTGGTGTCGAGGCAAAGCGCATCGTTGAGTTCTGCCACTCAACTCGCAATGTCTCCAGAACTCGGCAGAAAGTGGGGAACGAAGTGTCTTAACACTAGGTTCCCTCTGCCTATCCTGCTGTGTGCGGGATACAGCGTAAAGCTGATTTTACTGAGAATGATTCTTTCGTTTACTTTCCCTAAGCTGCTAATGAGACTGATAGGTCTGTAGCTGGAGGAAAGTTTGGCGGGTTTGTTAGGCTTGTGAATAGCTATGACTATCGCCTCCTTCTTAGTTTATATCGCAAATACCGTGTCCGGGTTTTTTTATTTTAAGATATGTTCCACTACTTCGATTTTTTTGTAACTTATAGCATAGCTAAATAATATATGCATAATATAGGGGAGAGGGGGGCACATTCGAACGATTTTTACACTTTGTGTCATATCTAAAAATTCTACAGTTTTTAACTTCTTTACTATTTCACAAGGCTTAGTCCAACTATTGTGCCACACAATCGTAGCATCGTATGTAGAAAAATATATAAGGTAAAGGTGCAAT
>DWQW01004128.1:0-20653 GCA_018249695.1 Heliconius erato demophoon | reverse complement strand
GCAATAAAAGAGCTTTTAATTACTTTTTCAATTAAGCTTTTGTCTTTGCAAATTGTAAACTATAGTTATCATTATGTGCTAATGGCATATTCGTGTTTAACATAAACTACTTCACTAATGTAACAGTTCATTATATTAGTATTTAGTTAGAGTTAATAATGAAATCCACTATTCATTTTGGATCTTAATATGAACGATGTAATTTGGCTCTATTTTTTGTTTTCAAGAGCTTTTGGCTTAAGGTCTATCATGGCGCAGTGGCACTATAAACGCGACAGGTTGTGGTTTCGATTCCCATTCGAGGAAATTAAATATTAAATATTTTCATTTCTACGCTCTGGTGTCGAGGCAAGCTGCGACGAGCTCCACAAATCGGCGGACGTAGGGGGCGAAGTGTCTTAACACTAGTCTCTCTCGCGTACCCTATTACGTGCGGGATACAGCGTGGTCAGGATACCGTATATCGTATACCTTTTGTCATTTATTAATATTTTTATATGAGTATTTCTAAAATGTGAAATTGTACTCAAAAAACCACAAAGGTAACTACTGCCTACAGAGGAAGAGAAAATTTAGGGTTGTGTTTCGGGAACTCAACGCCGCGCTCTATCTTAACATAGTAGGAAAATTAATTAATCCATTAAATTGGGATTGGGAACTGACAACCATCAGACTTACAATCAGCTTAAATTTTATATTGTTATACAAAAATATATAAAACACACGATTCTAAAACTTGAATATCGTTTTACGATTAAAAAATAAATAAACTATAAAGTCGTTTGCAGTTATAAAAATCAAGTAAAATGTTTAGAAAAAATAGTAGTTTTATTTATTACTACTGTACTCTTTAGACCAGTCGTAGCGCAGCGGCACAAAGTGTGCCTGTAAATCGACTGGTTGTTGGTTCGATCCCCACTCGAGAAAATGAAATATTTATTTACATTTCTATGTTCATTTCTTCGATCTGGTGTCGAGGGGAAAGCGCGGCGTTGAATTCCGCCACTCAACCGCAATGCCTCCAGAAATAGGCGGAAGGTGGGGAACGGAGTGTCTTAACACTGGGTTCCCTCTGCCTAGTCTACTGTGTGCGGGATACAACGTGAAGCTAACTACTGTACTTGTGTGCACTGTAAATGTGCACTAATAAGTATAAAATTACTAGTAAAGGGTGGTAGGGATTCCCTTTTCCCACAAGCTGATTAGTCAAGTTATCGAATATCCTTCGGCATAGCATTATTATTGAATTAAATATTACAACAAAAAAAAATATTACAAGAAAATAATCTATGGAATTACTTAGAAACAGAAACAAAATAAAAATGACAAGATTGTATGAAATAAGAGAATATCGAAACTGCTAAGTAAATATGTATAAGAGTTAGACATCTCAAAAATAATAATTAAGCATATTTTTAGCGTTGGTCAGTCGTGGCGCAGTTGCTGACCGTACAGGTGACAGGATGTGAGTTCGATTCACACTCGAGTAGATTAAATATTTTGTATTTTCATTTCTTCGCTCTAGCGTTGAGGTAAAGCGCGGCGTTGAGCCCCGCCACTCAGATAAAAGGAGCACGAATGTCTGTAGAATTATCAGTTTTACGAAATTTAAAATTCAGAACAACATTTGTCGTTGGAATAAAAGGAAACTTTAATAGTAAGCTATCGAATATAGAAAATAGTTTAGAACATAAAAAAAACGTATAATAAATAACATACTTATAAGGTTTTAAATCATGCTACCACTTTGACACGTATAAAAGATGTATAATAACATATTTCCAAGGTATTCATTAAACATCTTATTACTTAAAAAATAATCAATATTTATTTAAATGAAATAAATATCGAAATTTGATTATTTAAAAACATTAATACAAACACAATTTAAAACCCATTATAATAATTCCTATAACAAATGATAAAGTAAATATAGCATTTAGAATAGAAAACCATATATTTGCCACAAGTTGAGTGAAAGATTACCTCCTCCTCCTCCTCCTCCTCCACTATAGCATCGTGTGTGATAATTTAGGCGCGCTAATCACAGGCCGCCGGTCTCTTTGTCGAAGTAGGGTGGAACTTGATTGATGATGCCGATTTCCAACTAATCTTCGTAGTTTCTACTCGCCATGCTATATATTACCAATGAAATTACTAATAAATATAGGGGAAGTTTTTAAATTTATAGTGTCTTGGAGTCAATTTTTTTTTGGGTACAGATAGGTAATTGCATGTTTTTTTTCTTTGTTTTCATCTCTCATCTACTAGATTATCGTAAAATAATTTGTGTGGATAGAAAAACTTAAAGTTCCGTTTTTTTTCCTTGGAATGTCAGAAAAACCTTGCTCAGCACACTCCAAAGGACAAGCCAAGTTTTACTTTTCTAAGCTGAGTAGTTAAAGCTGCCATTTGCTCCGTTTGCAAAGGAAAATTTTAATTAATTATATAAATATAGATCTCACAATCAGCCAATTTCGTTCTATTATCAATACAATATATTCATAAAAATCTATATATTTAGGAATCTGGATCTCTTCTAAAGATAGGTGCTCCACATGGATTTATTCTTGATCTCCCTTTATTTCTTCTTTATATTAATGATCATAAAAATACATTTTATGTGAAGAACCTATGCGATATTGTCCTTTTCGCAGATTATACGTTTTCGCCCCCAAAAAGTTAATTAATCTTTTATGGGTCTGTGTATACATGTACATAATAAAATTTCGCAATGTATTGTATGTTTGCTACTACAACAATTTAAAGTATCTGTAAAAACAAACAAACAAGTAACAAGTAAATCTTATTACACTGTTCAAGAATATTTACATGATAAAGATGCATGGAATTAATATCTATTAAATGATATGCAGGATAACTGTCAGTTTATGTAATAATTGAATTATACCATTGACTTTGAGAAGAACAACTGTTGAGTTTCATGCCAGCTCTTCTCAGCAGAACTGTTGTCCGAACCGATAGCTTTTTTTGTATGTTCATTCGACGATTCAAAAGTGCTTACAGTAGTCTATTTGAATAAAGAATATTTTAAATTTGAATTTATTTGTTTTCTTTCCAGCAAAAAAAAATATAAAACGAAGAAATAAGGAACCAAAATAAGGAATAGAAATATTCATTGGATTTTTAATTAAAGAAAACAAAGATTTCTTTTAAAGAGGTTTCCGATTGATTCCACTACAGTCGTAGTTCGCTTATAAATGAAATAAAGTGAACAGAGTGAGACAATTTTCGTTTTTTACTGGAAATTGAAATCTGGCCCATTTTCATATTTTTTACCCATTTCTCTTTTACAATCCACCTATCTATCTTTTTCTTTGTTTTTGTTTGTAATTTACATTTCGTTTGAGAATTCCTTTGCAATATCGAATAACATCAGTGCTTTTGATAAAGTTATGTTTCTTTATTCATCGTATATAAATATATAAATATATCTAGTAGAGATATTTATTGGAAATTGTATGTTATGTATATCTCTATGCATAAAATATCAAATGAATATATTCTTTTATGAATTTATCTTAGTTTTTATTGCAAAAATACATTCTTTTGTATTCACTGTTTGTGAATACACACACAAGCACATTCTGCCAATATCAGTAATTCTGGAATATCCTTAGTAAAGAAAGCCTTTTAAAATTTCGGATAAAGAATATTAATAATTTTTATTTAGTCTATTAATATTTTCAGATAAACGAACATTAAAATATTCAACAAATGAATGCAGTGACTTTTTTTAGTAGTATTTTAATGACATTTCAAACTTTGGAGGTATGTACACATTTTAATTTTAAGGTTTGACGTGGCGCAAGGATCCGTCACTTACTGTAAAAGCGACAAGTTGTAGATTAAATTCCCACTCGAGAAAATAAAATATTTCATATTTTCATTTCTTCGTTCAAATTTCGAAGAAAAATGCGGCGTTGAGTTTCGCCACTTAATACGCAATTCCTCGAGAATTCCGCTGAAACTGAAGAGCGTCTTAACACTAGGCTCCTTCTGCCTACCCTGTTACATGCGGGATACAGCGTGAAGCAGAAACTTATATACACACGCTATTATAGAAAAGAAATCAGCTTCACGCTGTATCCCGCACACAGCAGGGTAGGCTATTATAGAATTTATAAAATAAACTAGTGTTCACATTATGTAAGCACAATACATTTAAAAGAACAGAGTAAAATTCCTCAAAATGACGTTTGAAGTGACGTTGGAAACGTTAAAATTTTAAAGTGCTGTAAATCCTTGTCATTTTGTTCTCCAGCAGCGATATTTGCCTTGTAGGTAAGTAAAGTAACTAGAACTCAAATGATATGTTTTATTCAAATAAGCTTTTATAAGCTTTTTGAATGACAGATAAGCTATCTTTAGCGATGCTGGCCTCATTGCGAGGCGACATCAAGAATTCTAAACAACCGAATATTTTAGGTGAAATATTTATTATAAGCGGTGACTTAAGTATTCTGAACTAAAACCTAGACTGTATAATTTATGTTATTTAGCTACTGCTTTCTTGGAATTTATATTTTTAAGCTCCATTATCACGTCAGTAGTTGTTAATTAACTGTTATAATTTGTGGGTTGCAGACGGTATCGAAAGGTTCATGACCGTTTATCTTTGAAAAATATCGTTTTATATGAAGTTATTGATATAATATTGTAGATAGTAACTTTGTACACTTAATGATATAGTTTAAGTTTCATTTAATAATAACAATAAATAAAGTAAACTTAAAAATATATAAAATAGATAAATGAATATATCAGCTTCACGCTGTATCCCGCACACAGCAGGTAGGCAGACGGAACCTAATGTTAAGACACTCCGTTCCCCACTTTCTACCGAATTCTGGAGGCATTGCGTGTTGAGTGGCAAAACTCAACGCCGCGCTTTGCCTCGACACCAGAGCGAAGAAAGGGAAATATAAATTTAAGTAAATATTTCATCTCCCCGAGTGGGGATCGAACCCACAACCAGTCGATTTTACAGTCACACTTCGTGCCGCTGCGCTACGACTGGCCTAAACGCTTATATGAAGTTATTGAGATAATATTGGCGTAGATAGTAACTTTATACTTTTAATGGTATAGTTTGTTTCATTTAATAACAACAATTAATAAGGTAAACTTAAAAATAAATCTTTGTGCGATGACATAAAAAATGTTATTTAATAACCATAACTTATTTTGAGGCAGACATTAGATCTAGTGATCAGACACTTAGTTCAATACTTTTCACTGACACTACGATAGTTAGAGAAATCAGATTGAGTAATCATTTTAAAATAAACATTTACTCTAATTGATAAAGAACTCATTACCATCACAGTCAAATATTTGTTAGCTGCGCTACTATAATGTTTAGTACAGAATATGTTTTTCAGTTTCACGCTGCACCCACCCAGAGAAAACTTGATGTTGAGGGAACCCGGAAACTTAGTGTTAAGACACTTCCGTTTCCTACTTTCCGCCGAAATCACAAGGCATCGCGTGTTAAATGACACTGAGCGAATAAATAAACTAAGTATTCCATTTCGAGAGAGAATCAAACCCACAACCCTCTCTTTTACAGTAAAAAAATAAACAAAATTCCATCTAATATCGGTTAATACGATTAAATTACGATAAATGCCAGTACACGAAATGCCAAAAGGCATAATTAAACTGAGACAAGCCAGAACACAAACAGTATTAGTACTAGCTCTGATATCAATTATGAACTCTAGGTTGCGCATACCTCCCCAAGCCCTAACAATAGATATGAATTATGAATTTCCATCTGAAATGTGACATATTCAGTATTAATATTAAGATTAGGTTAAACTGACACCCCAGTTGTTAAACGATTGTGTAGATGTTATGATATTTAGTTCAAATTCAAAATATGTTTTGTTTAAATAGACTATTGTAAGAACTTTTGAATCGTTATATTGTGCATAGATGCACAATTTCATACTCCTAGCACTTATATAGTAACGAAATCTCATATTAATTATCAACCCCGAAACCAATCCCTTAGGGATCGAATATCGCAAATAATCGGCTTAAGGAGCACCTATGTAATATAAATATCGCCCATCCAAAATTTGAAACTCTTAATATTAGTAGTAAAGATATGTCATAGAAACTATCAACCGCGAAAACAACACCTTCGGGGTCGAATATCGCAAATACACTTCTTAGCGAGCATTTACGTACTATAAATAACGCCCATGCAAAATTACAGACTCCTATAATCTACATTAAGTATAGTAACGAAGTTACATACATACTTACTTAGAAAACGTATAAAAATTTGAACGTAGCGGGACTCGAACCCGCGCCTCCTAGAAACCGACCAGGCGCTCTGACCACTAAGCCATACGTTTCCTTTCCTTTATACGTTTTCTAAATAAGTATTTTTCTTTCCTAAGTGAGGAATAACACTATTAAAAATGTTAAAAAAGAAGTTACATACAATTTATCAACCCCAAAAACAACCGTAGTGAAAACTTACGTCCTTTAAATAACGGCCGTACAAAAATTGAGATTCTTGTAGTTTCTGAGATTTTATGATGAGTGAGGGAGTGACCTTTCGGTTTCGGTTTTAGATATATATATAGATAACATAAAAAAGTATAAATATAAAACCGATACATTTTACATCTCAATAAAAAGGTTTCAGAGTATGAAAATCAAACGTATACAATGTGAACAGAAATAATAACTTAAAGTGTCATATGGAAATATTTATAAATAACAAATATAAATTTTATATTTTTTTTTGGAAATTAATGAAAGATTTAAAAGCTCTTGACCTACATGCGGAGTGTGGCTCTCTCCTACTGTATACTTTCGTATATCAATATTTCAGAAAAATTAAGCAAACAAACAGTTATTGACTTTCAGTATATAGAATATAATTTACCGATATAATAAAATATTCTCAGCACTATAATGCAGTCGAGTGTCGGCTGTAAGTCAATTTTGTCAAAATTATTGAGAAGTGAGAATTACTAAGTTGTATAATAAAGGCCGTCATGATCAAGTTTTTTTGGGTTCGATTCGCACTTAGAAGATTAAATTATTTTTCAATTTTCTTATTTGCGTGTTGAGTGGCGGAACTCAACGCTGGACTTTTAGCCTTGTTGCCAAAGCAAATAAATGAAAATATTAATGAATAATAATTAATTCCCTCGAATAGATATCCAACCCACAACCGTCACAATAAACTCACACACCCCTGCACCACGACGACCTCAAAAAACACCCTTAATTTACATATAAAATATATAGCGTGCACAAAATTGCATTAAAACATAATTTGACCACTACAATTTACCTAGAATATTTTTGTTTGTTAAATACTAAAATATATTATGCTTAAATAAGCCGTATCGAAAGGCCTGGAATGGATCACGCGATGGTAGCGTGATCGACTGTAGATAGGGGCCACGCACCCCTACCGCCTGTAACCACATAATAACCCCTTGATTGATGAATACATCCCTTCGCGTTTGTGCGATGAGCCCTGACTGAGGCTGCCAAAGACTTCCTCTAACCCCGATTAGTAGGCAGGAATTGTATGACTTCCATGTTTATCTATTTATAGATAGATATAGATATGTTAAATATACTGTATGGAGGTAAGCATTTTTTTTAATTGTGCATTTTCTTTTATTTTTGAACGAAAGGGCAGAGTATTTTAAACCTTTCAACAACTTTATAGATTTTTTTTATGCTAAATAAAACTCAAGTGTACGGTGTCTGGCCAGATGAGAAAACGAAAATAATGTTCACATAGACAAAGGCCAGCGTTGGGTTCGGTCACTTAACATTTAATGTTTTTAATTTTTGACGAAA
This sequence comes from Heliconius erato demophoon, assembly GCA_018249695.1. Lineage (NCBI taxonomy): Eukaryota > Metazoa > Arthropoda > Insecta > Lepidoptera > Nymphalidae > Heliconius > Heliconius erato. The sequence goes on along the minus strand of DWQW01004128.1, from coordinate 12,790 downwards.
GCATAGAACAGAGTATCGAGACACTACGTTTCCTCTACTTACGCTTTTATACGAAGAAAAGCGAGAGACTGAAAACAATATTCATAAACTTTCACCAAAGTGTCAATAAAAGTTCTGAGGTCAGTCGTGGCATACGCGTGTGACTGTATGTAAACGTGACAGGTTGTGGATTCGATTCGAACTCGAACTCGAATAAAATAGTAATGAGTTCCGCCACTCAACACACAATGAAACCAGAATTCCGTGAAAAATGGAGAGTTCAGTTTCGTAACTCTAAGCTTCCTTTGCCTATCCCGCTACCCGCGGGATACAGCGTGAATCTGAAAAAAGAAAGACATGTCATATCGATGTATGTAGCAATTACATATATTGTCGTACATCTAAATACTATAGCTACATTAAAGTACCTAACAATATATATATTTGCCTGATCAGTATATCAACATATGTATATCTCATGAACACACCGCATCCTGTTTGTATGATGAAACTATTAAACAACTTCCTTTATGCCATTGGGTACAGTATAATTTGTGGCTGTTTGTTAGAGCTCTAGGGTTTTACTATGACAATATTAGATTTTTTAGTTTTCTATAATTTTAAATTTATTTTTTTTCTTTTTCTTTTGGTTGAGGTATAGGTATATATATGTAAATGAAAAATACTAATCTAGATTTTTTTTAAATAATGGGAAAATTATATTCTACATTTTTATTGAAAGATTATTTTAGTGTCTGACAGTAAATGCGATAACTCAATTCAATTTCGACGTGTAGAATGTTATAAGTTAATTTTTATATCGTCGTTCTTGTTACACAGTAGTTTGTGTTGTGATTAAATTTTCCTAAATTTACGCAAGATTCGAGATATTCTTTGTTGAGTGGCAAAGTTAGATGCAACACTTAGTCTACCAGAGCGGAGAACGAAAATAATTTAAATATTAATTATATTCCCACGAATGGTAACCGAACCCACTATCTACGCATTTAAAATTACACGCTGACCTACCAGCGCGCCACGATAGCAAATACAGAGAGTTAGATCACTATATCTTCTCATCCTAAATGCTGAAAATAGACAAAAATAATCCCATAATAATAGTAAACATACCATGGAAAATTCCCCTCAAAGCACACAGAAGCATACGCCCCTATACGCCATGGGCGTCTATGTTTAAATGTTTTTCACGAATCACATTAATCTCTTGGCTCATCTATTCCTTTGTAAGGAACACCCAGGGCCTAAACATTAATATTCAACTTGATTTATATCCTCCAGAGAATCCAGACAGCACTTACCGTTATTTAAGACGCTTTAAGATAAATTCATTGAAAATATACCCTTAAAATAATAGGCAATGCCAGCGAAATTCAATAAATCATATATTTAATTGAATATGAAACGTTATATAGTAAATATATAGAGGCCAGTCGTGGCGCAGGCGCACAAAGTGTGACTGTAAAACCGACTGGTTGTAGGTTCGATCGTCACTCGAAGAAATGAAATATTTACTTAAATTTATATTTCCATTTCTTCGCTCTGGTGTCGAGGCAGGGCGCGGCGTTGTGTTCTGCCACTCAACACGCAATGGCTCCAGAATTCGGCAGAAAGTGGGGAACGGAGTGTCTTAACGCTAGGTTCCCTCTACCTACCCCGCTGTGTTCGGGATACAGCGTGAAGCTGATTTTTATATAGTAAATACATATGTACATATATAAGGCTTTTTATATTTAACGTGTACAATATACGTGTATATTTGTCTTTAGTTTTTTTGAAACTATTCCATGTATTCATGTTTTCAAATATTTTTACATAGTTCTATAGTGAACTACAGTTCGTAGAACTAAAACGAAAATTGGGAACATAAAATACTAGTTTGCAATGCTGGAAATTCACTCGTTGGTCGCAGCCAATATTAATATTGTGAATAGATCTTTGAATTGCGTACCTATATAAAAATACTTTGAGGGCTTATTGAGACTAGTCGTGGCGCAGCGGCGCAAAGTGTATCTGAAAATCGACTGGTTGTGGGTTCGATCCCCACTCGAGAAGATGAAATTTTTAGTTACATTTATATTTTGATTTCTTCGCTCTGGTGTCGAGGGGAAAGCGCGGCGTTGAGTTCCGCCACTCAACACGCAATGCCTCCAGAAATTGGCGGAAAGTGGGGAACGGAGTGTCTTAACACTAGGTTCCCTCTGCCTACCCTGCTGTGCGCGGGATACAGTGTGAGGCTGAAAATATATATATATATATAAAAATATTAAATGACAAATTGCACTAAAAATTAATTTAAGAAAATTACTCCCACTTATCGTTTCTTCGCTCTGGTGTCAAAGTAAAAGAACGGCGTTGAGTTCTGCCACTGAACACGCAATGTGTCCAGAATTCGACGAAAAGTGGGGAGCGGAGTGTCTTAATACTAGGATCTCTACCGCCTACCCCGCTACTTGCGTGATACAGAGTGAAGCTGAAAAAAAAAATGTTTTAAAACCAGATTCTCTTTGCCTATTCCACGCAGATAAAAAAATAAATAAATGATATATACATTAATTTGTAATCTTTACATAGTTTTAATATAAAGAAATGAGTTTAGTTTTAGTTTCAAAAATCTGAGTGTACATTGACAGAAAACGGTAGATATTTTGTCAGACCTTTTAAACTGCGCAATAGATTTCAAGGAGATTTTTACAAATAGGAAAGAAGCATTTTATATTAGTGTTATCTACAAGTGCGAAACTGCGAGCAGAATTGTAGTATGTGATATTTATAATAGTAATAGTTTATTTTTTAAAAGTAGGTTGTAGTAGTTTATTTTTTAAAAGGACATTTTGAACACTTCATAAAAAATCAACGATAAAGTGAAATATTGTAACAAACGATCTTTTAAACAAAATCTAATACTTTGAAAGTTGTTCAAGAACTAGCATTCTGTATAAAATAGCAAAGTACACAGACAAATTAATGTTAAAACATTTTGTTCTCCAGTTTCAGCCCAAATTTAAAATATTGTATGTTGAGTGGCGGTTCTCAACACCGCGCTACGTCTTGTCAAAGCAAGGGAAAAAAGGAAAATACACTCCCCTAAATGAGATACCCATACGCATAACCACAGATATTATAGTCACATAGCAGGAAAGGCAGATGGAAATCCTGGGAACCCAGTGTCACAACACTCCGTTCTCGTTAACACATGTTGAATGGCGTAATTCACCACATAGCTTCGTTACCAGAGCGAGAAAACGAAAATATTAAATATATATGATAATAAACAAATAGCTTAAAGTATTCTAATACATCATTCACAGAGTCTATTCTACTAGTATATATAGATTTATTGTATGTAGTCTTTAGTTGGTACTAAGTTAGGACGCTTGAGATGCAACGGCGACTTCAGAACGGCATTGAATGAAATGAGATGCAGTACGTTTGAATTATTCATAGACTTTTAAAGAAGGACTAATCGAGTGAAACGGTTCGGAATTTCTAACTTTCTAGAGACTTCGATTGTTGAGTACCTTAGTTTTGGAAATAGGCTTATTTGTATTTGCATCTCTTATTTTTGTTTGCTGAATGTATGACACAATCTTATTTCCGTTGAGTTGAGAGCGGAACTCAACGCCGTGCTTTGCCTTCTTACCGAGAATCGAACTCACAATCGCCACGCTTGTGTTAGTAATCTAAATAAGTAATCTTAATAATGAGTTTCTTGATTTTTTATATTTATCCTTTGAGGTTCCTAAAATTCTAGTAGGTAATAACAGTTATTTAATCTAATTATTTTGTTTCTGTTTACATTAAAAATTGAAGGCGCTGCCTTTCAGCGGTGAAAACTAATTAAGTCTAAAGCTTAACGAAGTTTGTCTATAGATAGGAACTCGAGTGAAGACGGCAACCTATTTTAGCTAACATTTTAAAGGCGATCGCTAACTCTTGGAAACTTTAACTGGTAGATATATGTAGATGTATTTAATTGTTTTATTTTTACACTATATTAGAGCAATTGGCTCTATATTAGAGCAAATTTGAGTCAAAATCGATATCTGAAACGAAATCAGAATATTATTTATTTAATTAAATCATTACAAGCACGTTTGCATCGTCAAGTTATATCATACAAATAATTTTTAAGAATCTTGTAAGGATAAGGTTTTTTTATTTAAATAATCAAAATCGTTAGCAGGATTTGCCGCTCGTGTTGTCTAATCAAACGCTTTACATACATACACGCAGTTTTCTACATAAACAGTAGCTGAAAGAACCGACTTAAAGAACTAAGAGGCATAAAATAATTTAATAAAGTTTTAATTAACAATAATTCATACTACCTTTAATGTTAATACTATACATAAATACCAACCAATTTTTCCTATCCACACTTAAATAACATTAAATGAAAAATAAGCGGGCGAAGCCGCAGGAATCACTAGTGTTATATATTAAGTTAATATACTTGCTATAAGGCAATGAAAATTTATTACATGAAGACGCCCATGTTAATTTTCGAAGAGTTATCGGTGCCTATAAATAGTTGTGTCATTAGTTAGTCTTATAATACATTTATATGCAAATCGTGTTTAAATTGCCAATACTAAGAGTATTTGGTACTCTTCTATCACTTAATGAATAACAAACATACATCCGGATAACGCAGCGTAAAATTCTGAGAATTGGAAAGTAGATGATTTGGGGAGTGTAAACGCGACGGTTGTGGATACGATTCCTATTCGGATGAATGATTTATTTTCATTTCCTAGCTATGGTAACAAGACGGTGCGCGGCGTTGATATTCAATATGCAAGGTCTCGAAAATTTTTAGGAAATCGGAATAAAGACAATACATACATACATCTTAACAATAGGTTCCCTCTTCCTATCATGCAGATCAGACATTCGGAATAAATTGAAACTTGGTACTCTTCTATCACTTAATGAGCACTTAATTATAACTTAAACATAAATCCGGAACAACGCAGCGTGAAATTCTGAGATTTGGTAAGTAGATGATTTGGGGAGTGCACTAAGGATGTGAAATTTTGAAACAAAAAAATCCAGGATTTTACGTTTTTTAGTAAAGTCTCGTAAAGGATTTTAGCGAACTGGTGGTAAATTTGACGTTCAAAAAATGAAGCATATAACTTTTTATTTTGAATAAAATTATTTGAATTTGAATTTGAATTTGAAAATTTGGATGTTTCTGGAGGTCGGGGTTATAGTACTTGTACTAATATTTATATTCATAGGACGTCTGTTATGTTTCTGTTATATTGTGAGCAATATATTACAGTATAGAAAAGAACCGACAACCATCGTACATAGAATAAGATACTTATACGATGGCATAAAATTTAGTAATTTGTCTCAAATTATAGTGGGGCCGTGGGACATCGTTCACTGTACACACGATGATTGTGAGATCGATCTCCCTTGGGAGAATTATTTCTGGTAGACCATCTGAATTAGCAAACAAGCGCAGCGTTGAGTTCCATCACGCAATACGTAATGTCTCTAAAAATATGGAGATGAAAGCTAAAAAAAAATATTTGTAAAAACAAAAACCCCGACTGCATAAAACTAAAAAGAAAATAAACAAGTCCAATAGTTTATTACGATTAACAGTCGGGACCTCTTTAAATTATGGGGGAATCCTGGTAAAGATTTTATTGATTGAAGAATTACTTATAGGTCCCGACTGTTAATCCTAATAAACTATTGGACTTGTTTATTTTCTTTTTAGTTTTATGCAGTCGGAGTTTTTGTTTTTACAAATATTTTTTTTTTTTTCACTTTTTTGTTAGAATTCATTATAGTAATCATAATCATGATATACCTTTTTGAAATACTCGTAGTAAGCTCTTGAATTTGAGATCCATATTGTGGTATTTGAAACGAAATTTTTTTTTTTCACTAATTCCAATGGCGTCCCACAGCCGCTATGATTGTTTTTATTTAACGTCCTCTATCTAAGAACACTTGGGCTGCTAATACAAATCTAACGATACCTTAATTATGTAAATCCGTTCAGCGGTTCTGGAGATATGAGGTAATAAAGAATAATACATACATACAAGATACGCGCGAAAAACATAACCCTTCCTTAGCTTTGCGATAGCACCACCGAAGCTGTTAGTGTAAAACGAAATGATATTAAAGTACAAAAGAAATAAATTTCAGGTATTATTGTGAAAATATCTCATTACATATTCTTCACACTATTCTTCATAAAAGTATCAAAAAAACAAATATCATTTCGCTGGAACAATATCTTTTCGTAGACCATAAATATGTTCAATCTCTGTCACCAAGCGTAATTTTAATATATCATTATTCAGGTCGCGTACAAGGCCTTGTATATTATTCAATTGGTGTACTTCTGCTCACGCATTTTCGGAGATTTCACGTGCGATATAAATCGCAATTTCCGCTTTTATTTAATTTTTTCTGTCTAATACTTTCATGAGATGCTCCAAGATTTATTCTTAAATACTTGAACACCTTTATGTATCAGTGGATTTTTTTTTTATTTGTATCCATTTCTCGCACTATCCAGGCTAGGCAAAAAGTTACCTGAGGGAAGTCGCTATGTTCTCAAGTTTTCGCCACTTATTTTGATCCTCACTAGATCAGATTCCTCGTATATATGTATTCAGAGAATTTGTAAGTATGCAAAATTTTTATTCAGCTGTTATCCATTATCCGACAACTGTCACCCATCCACCGCTATCTTTTCGTCGTTACCCGTCATGTCCACCATTACTCGTCATTACTTTTATTTAATTATTTAAACTACCTCATGATGGCTTCACTAAAAGTAAAAGAGGTTTAATCTTCTTATCATGTTATATTCGGAATAAAATTTGAAACTAAAAAAGAACACCTGGCGTTGAGTTAATAGAATTGAAGGTGACCCTCTAAGGCCTCTACTCAAAAAAAAATGTCGACTTTTAACAATTACCCCCACGTAAGAAGAGAATGAGTTTTTTACAAATTTAATAAAGATAAAGAGGAAATGAAATATTCTATAATTTCATTTCTTCGTTCTCGTAACGAGGCCAAGCGCGGCGTTGAAATCCGTCACTCAACATACAATATCTCGAAAATTGGGGAAAACAGAACATCTTAACACTTCCGTATCCTAACCCTGTCTTCTATGATATAGAAGGAAAACCATGATCTGCTTTTTATAATAATAATCTCTATAATAAATGAATCCATGGGTAAGATGATACGCCTGGCTAAGGGCAAAAAGAAATGGCGGTAATTATTATGTGCGTTAAGAAAATATCCGCAGAGGCTGAAGTGTACTATCCCACTCAATTAGACCCGACGAGATACTAATTGTTACAAGATAATGAGCCTAATAAAGTTTTACGTGTATCTTGGAATGCTGGGAGAAAATTAATTAATTTTAGCTTCTGTTTCTAGTTAAAAAGAGAATTTAGTGAGAATTCTTACTGTTCTTAATTTTAGAACATCTGACTTGTTGTATTAGTATGTATGTATGTGAAATCGATCTTATGTGAAATGACCGACCATCTTCCCAATGTCCGATTTAGGTGAAATGTGAGATAACTTAAGTTCTGATGACAAATAAATTTTGTAATATTTAAATTTGTTTTACATTTTTATACACTTTATATCAAATAAATATTGTTAACAACAATCACATCTAATAACATTCTCAAATGGCCGCCAGAACAAAATGGCGTATTACAAATTTTTGCACAACCCCCCTAATAAGGGTATCAAATTAACGAGCCTGATTTGTAAAACACTTTACCACAATAAAAAATCTAGAAAATAAATATTGTTTTCAAAAATTAATATATTATTAATTATGTAGGTAAATCATAATATAATATATTTTAACCAATTTGCAATTTAAATTGTTTTACTGTGATGATCTTGAGTTTGATTCCAACTCAAGAGAATTATGTTTTTTTATTTCCCCTTCTGCGTTATTAAATTATGCCATTCAAAATGTTAGGTTTAAAACCGAAAAGTGAAGATCGGACGCAGTGTCTTAACTTTATAGTCATATATTTAATAGATTATGTTTTAAAATAAAATACATTCTGTCAAAATTTAAATACAAACATAAAAATCTATTACAATTAAAAAACTTTTTAAGCTTAAACTTTTAGTATATAAAATAGTTGGTTGTTACCTAAATTAAAGTTACGTTCATTTCATTTAGTTTGTAACTAGCACACCTACACCTTTTTAATGGTCCAGTATGAAGCAAAGTTGTGTTACAGCTTACAGTTTGAACTGATTAAAACTGAGTATGTTTTTTTAGTTCGAGGCGACTCGTAGCGCAGGGGCACCAAATGTGACTATAAACATAACTGGTTGTAGATTCGTCCAGAATTCGGCGAAAAATGGGGAACGGAGTGTCTTAGCACCAGCTTTCCTCTACCTACCCTGCTGTGTGCGGGATACAGCATAAAACAAAATTAGTTTAATTTTTCTTTCGATATTTTTATTGTGATGCCAAAAACATATTTAAAAACAATTATATGATTTATTAATCTTAAATTGAATTTTAAAATTATTTTTGTGGTGTTCAAGAACTTTTTATGCTATGTTGCTCAGATTTGAATTTAGATTTATTTGGTTCATTACTTCACTTCACTGTACTTAACAGTGAACGTATATTGAGTAAGTATAGTAATTGTTCTATATATTATGTTACGTCAATGCCGGTCGTGGCGTAGGGGCAGAAGCTGACTGTAAACGACAGGTTCTGGGTTCGATTTCCACTTGCGGACATGAAATATTTAATATTTCTATTTCCTCGCTTAGATACAAACGTTACATTTATTACGTTTTGCATTTAATCTTCTTTTTGCAAGGACATTGTATACATTTAATAACATAAACTATATGCGAGGCTTAAATGAACACTCTATTCCATTTTTATTGTGTAAAATATGTGTATTAAGAATCCCTCTTACCAGTTTCAACATGAATTTACCCCTAATGGCCATTAATCAGTTTTTTTGCTACCCTCTGCAGATAGTTCGAATTACGGCGACACGCTTTTCTTATGAACGCAGCGGACGCTGCGCAATTTTGTTCTTTTATACTTCTTTTTTACTTGTTGAGGATTACGCTATAAAATATATATGGATATAAAATATTCTGTGTTCACAGATAAAATAAAAAATGGACTAAATTTAATTATATTTTGCAGAAAGTAAATATTGAACATAATTTAAAATTACAGTGTGTTTTTTTTGGTTTAATTTGACAACTTTGTAGCATTTATGTTATTGTTGAAAAATACCTAAACATCTAAAAGTAAGAATTTACGGAATTCATTGTGTGGGTTACTAGCTTTTCTTGTGGTTCACCCGCGTGAGCCAATGGAAATAATATATTGGCGACTAAAAGGAAAAATATTTAAACTAATATATCCTGAGATTAGCGCGTTCCACCAATCCTGCACACATACCAGGGTAGACAGAGGAAACATGGGAACTTATGGAACATGGGAGTGGTAAGATTCTCAGTTCCAATGATGACACTTCTATCATCCAATTTTCGCCGAATTCAGAAAACATTCGTGCTCATTGGCGGAACTCAACGCTGCCCTTGGCTTCGTTACCAGAGCAAAGAAATGAAAATATTAAATATATAATTTACTCGAATGGGAATCAAACCCACAACCTATAGCGCTCAAAATCGCACTAGCTTCCAAAAATACCATATAAACTATTACAAATTTAATACTAAAATAAATATCCTATCTGAATTGCAACACAATACACGAACACCACTTAAACCGCAAAAAAAAAATACAAAACCCAATATCTAACCCGCGGCTCCCAACTTGGTATTGTGAAATAATGTGCCAGCTAATTCTATGTCAAGAATGGCAAGTGGCCCGACCTACTGTGCCGAGTGTTTCGAGTCCCATTTTTACTTGTGCACCCACTCCCATTGGGGTCGCGAGCTATTTTTATTTAGCATTTAAAAGATATCTGCAGAGATACTTATTTTTTCTCTTATTGCCTGTGTAAAGAATGTTTTTTTTTTTGTTTTTGCTGTGAAAGTTGTGTTTATGCTGACCTTACTGTGGAATGATGTGTTTGTTCTGATGTTAGTGTATTATTTTTTTTCTTTGATTTTTTTAATTTCGTGCTGCATTACGCGTAATTCGGGGTATGCTGAGGAAATCTAATGTCAAGACACTCCGTTGCCTACTTAATTTATTCCCCTCAATTGAAATAAAATCCAACACGGTCAAGTACTGCTGCGCCATGACGGTCTCAATATGCTTTTATTTATGTGGGCATTTAGATTGTTCTGTCTGACTGATTTGACACTTATAATAGTAGTATCAGGTTCTAGGATCTAGGTATTGTCCAACTAGATAGATATGTTCTTGTAAATGTTTTTTTTTTTTTAATTTTTCGGGCCAATTATCATTGTAAGTAAAATTTCTGGGATGGGCACCAGACTATTTTGGAAAGGCACGGGCCACCCGGCTCCCCCCTTCCTACGCTCATAGAAATACGTGTGTAGGTTATAAGTAGAAATATCTGTAAAAGAATTTTTAATTCACATTCATAGCAATTGCAGTCGTTTGAATACCAAATGTCAGGTCAACTATTGAAGTATTCTTCTGTTATAATTCAATTTAATTTTATAAATATAGAAATTCTTTGTTTCAGGTTATTTCTGGCATATTACAGATTTCCACTACGACCCACTTTACACAGCTCAAGGCGACACTAGAAGACGTAGGTATAAAATTGTAAAAATAAAAATATTGTAACTATATAAGCAAATGTTGCTATATTATTTAGTTAAGCTTGGGTTCTCGGGTTCGATTCCCATAAGTCTGCGTACAAATATCTATGTATATAATTAAATTGTACAGCATACTATATATACATACACTGAGGCCAGTCGTGGCGCAGGGGCACAAGGTGTGACTGTAAAATCGACTGGTTATGGGTTCGATCCCCGTTCGAGAAAATAAAATATTTATTAAAATTTATATTTTAATTTCTTCGCTCTGGTGTCGCGAGGCAAAACGCGGTGTTGAGTTCTCTCAACACGCAATGCCTCCAGAATGCGGCGAAAAGTTTGTGTCTTATCACTATGTCCCCTCTGCCTACGCTGCTGTGTGCGGGATACAACGTGAAGCTGGTTATATAAACATACATTTCAGTACCATTTTGCCGAAGTGAGCCGCTATAGCTACCTGTAAATTTTCAAAGAAATTTTAACGCTACGGCACTGCATTCACCACGTGAAGTGAGCCAGCTGTTAAAAATTAAAAAAACCAAAGGCGATGTTGAATTTATTCAATCAATGCGCAATATTTTCCCTGGAAGAAAATAGAGAACAGAAGAAGTGCCTTAACACGATTTAGTACTCCTAACCGTACTGGCAAAGGCTAAAAGAAATACAATTTTATATTATATTTGTTGTAGATTGTCGAAGAGCAGACGAACGTGGGAGTTCAGGTCACCACCGAGCGCTGGGCCGCTTGGGGGACTATTCATGTGACAGTTCCTTAGAACTAATACAGTCTGCGTTAAGATATATGCGCACGCGTCACTCAGAAAACGTGGAATTTGTACTTTGGACTGGGTAAGTTGTGTAAATGTTTTGATTTGTATTTTTGAAAACGTATTAAAAGAGGCAGTTGAGGTGGAGTGGTACAGCGCCCGAAACGCCTGTAAGTGTCTATGATTGTGGTTTTGATTCCCACTAAAGGGAAAATTTATAAATTATTTTCGTATTCCCGTTCTAGTAGTCCAGTCGTTGTTAAATAAATTGAGATTAAATAAATGCAATTTTAAATGCAACATAAAAATAATCCATAATCCATATTATAGCCAGTCTGGGTCAGGGTAAGAAGGATCAGATTTTGCATTATACTTATCAATAATCAATATGTAAAAAGACACTGTCAAATATAGGCCAAACCATTCAGATAATCTTGTATTGTTATAACTGGTACAACCAGGTGGTAGTCAGATTTGGCTTCATTTTATTTTTGTTGAGATAATATTTAAAATAATTTAAACATACTCGTATGTGTGATTTCATTAAGGTAATACATTAAAATTAATAATATTTTCATTTCTTCGCTTCTGGCATCAAGGTAAAGCGCGGCATTGACTTCCGCCACTCAACACACAATGTCTCGAAAATCCGGCAGAAAGTGAAACAAAGAGAAACGAAGTGTCTTAACACTAGGTCCCCTCACTCTGACCTGCTATATGCAACATGCAGCGTGAAGCTAAGAAAAAATATAAACATGAAGCTAAAAAAATATAGTAAATATATACATACCATTTATGTTCTTCCTATAGGGATATAGTAGCCACACAGTACTCCAGCAACGAGGACAACAGGTACCAGGCGATCAGGAACGTAACAGAGCTACTCCGTATGACGTTCAGCTCGCACTTCGTGTTCCCTGTCCTCGGGCATACGGACCCCGCGCCGTCCGAGACGTTGACGAACTTGTGGAGTCATTGGCTGCCCATGGAAGCTTTGCAGACTTTGAAAAATGGTAGGTTATATATATAACTATATATTTTTATAAAGGAAACTGTCTAAAGCATATATTCCGAAGATAATAAGAAACGAGATTATATGAAGATAATAAAGAACGAGTCTATAGCGGTTTTTGTTAAATACGCTATTTAATAATATTTTATATTTTTAATTATGGAATGAAATTAAATTTCCAAAATTTTGTGGAATAATTGTCCAAATTTATTTACACTTAAGAAGATATACAAAAGAATAATTTTACACACTC
>DWQW01004127.1:0-20653 GCA_018249695.1 Heliconius erato demophoon | reverse complement strand
TAGTATATTAGTGTGCACTTTTAAATTTTTGCATATTACGACTTGTTTTTTGCAAGTAGCAGAAAAACGTGTCAAAAGTTCAGTAAATAATGATTAATAACTCGGTTCTTTCGCTTAACTTAAGAGAATTGAGAAGACGTTATGATCATTTACGGTTTGTTGTGTTTTCAGTCATAATCTTTTCTAGGCGGTTTTGTCGGATTTTAAATTATAAGTTATTTTATTATAATTTTGCCAACTACCAAACTAGTTTGGACTAGGCCTAGAATACATCGAGTGTAAACCAATGTACTACAATGCAAACTATTGCTACGCTATTTGTTCACACGAACTTTCACCTGTCGAACCAACAATGTGTTGACTTCATTTTTTCCACCGATTGTGTGCGTAAGATCAGTCAAGTGTGTCATTGATTCTTTCCATATTACGAGATACTGATCCAGCTATAAAAAGAATGCCCTATTATGACGATAGACTTTTCTATCATGTAACTATAATTATTTTTATTTTCACGTGGGAAAATATGTATAAGGCTTTTCTTATCACTTATTACGAGATTGATTTATCAGAAAATATTGATGTTATATAATGGCAAACTTCCCATGATTTAAAAATGGTAACTGTTTCGCATAATTGCTTAAAAAAGCAAGTCGTAAAAAAACGTTTCCGACAGAACCAATTTAAGGAAACTTGTCTAGTATGGCTCAGTGTTGCCAGATATCCCGATTTTAGGGGGACGTCCCGATTTTTTATTCATTTTAAAAAATTTAATGTCCCTATCGGGACAGGCACAGTCTCGCTTTACATCACGGATTATTACACGTACTGTAAGAAATCTTTTTGTATTATTTCAAGATCAATAAGTTACTGATAAATTTACAGAAATACAAATAAGTATATTCGTAAGTTACGTATAATTATTCTGAAGACTTAACTGTTTTACATATGGTAAACCAAAACAATATTGTATAAGTATACGGGCGTCTTTTCATTAAATATTTTATATTGATATTTATCACCATCGGAAGCTTTATTTAAAAGTCAAATAAATGGATAAATAATAAATTAAATCATAATTGTTTAAAATTTTTGTCCTGTTACAGCTTAGCTTTGGCTTTTTAAATTTTTTCAAAAATCTCGCTTTTTACTGAAAAAAAATCTGGCAACGCTGGTATGGCTATACTATACACAATATGATTTAAATACCTACATAATATGAGTAACATTTCCATACTTCACAGATAGCTTACAATTTCCAAGTAATGCAAAGTGTATCAAGTGTCCCAGAGCAGTAGGACACGCTGTCCTCTCACTGCTAGCATGTAGGTACATGTGGGTCAGCCGACTGTAACCAATAGCCTCGCAATACCGTTCACGACCGTAACAATAGATCAGAGTGGCTGGTCGGTATGTGCCCATATATTTGGGGCTTACGGCAATGTAAAATTTTGTCATATTTTCTAAAGCTTTTTCGTCATTGTTAAATTTTTTCTTTTGTTTTGGTTTTAAGGTTATGTTTTTGTGTTGTATGGTATAAGAGCAACTATGTTTTTTTTCTTCTTTGCATTTCTCGTAATGTGTGCAGCCGAAGTTGAATTTCGTTTTCCTAGTTGTGCATATAGCACTTATAAAATTACGTCTACTGCATTGTAGTTTGTATTGTTTGATTGTTTTGAAAAAATTGTAGATGGAATCGTTCACACTAATTTTTAGTTTGCTGTAGGTATGCTTATAAACTTGATTGTTGATGAAGATTATTGTTTATTATCTATTGTAATTTATATTAAAAAAAATGCAATTGTAGAGTTACTTACTGACTCTTTTCAGCAGAGCTGCCTTCCGAGCCGCTGGTAACTTCCGGTAATACTGATGCTACTCACATTTCTATGTCATTTGTCGGTTCAATAGTGCCTGTAATGGCCTTATTGAATATGTAGATTTTTGCTTTTCAACATTTCATTTACTTATCCAATTCATCATCAGCTTCACGTTGTATCTCGCGCACAGCAGTGTAGGCGGGGGAAACCTAGTATAGAAGTCGAATTCTGGAGTCATTGCGTGGTGAGTGGCGGAACTCAACGCCGCCCTTCGTCTCTACACCGGAGCGACGAAATCCAAATTTAAATTTAAATATATATCCAACTAATCATACTTATACAATTTTTTATTTCTTATTATATATCTATAAACAAAAGTATTCTAATGTTATCAATATTTTAAATTTAACTGCATAGAAATAAACCTTGACCTTCTTAATAGTAATAAAAAAAACATTCATATAGAATACACACTTAACCCCAGAGCTTTGCTGTCGCTGCAATTACATATTTTCATTATAACATATACGAATGGCACATCATTAGATGAACTGTAAAAAGCCAAGCCAAAAGCCATATACGACCTCTTTAAATATTGTATAGTAATTTCAACAAAGCCTAAGTTATGTTATACAAAAGTTAGAACTATATTATATGTAAAAGTGAACTCAGAATTTGTGCCCTCACTGCAGTTTTTGTGTCTTTCTAACAAAAGTAAATATTTTTAAGAAAATATATATATATATATTTTTAGTCCGCGTTTGACGCAATCGTAACAAAAACTTGCATTGTGTGAGACTAAGCTCTATGTTTGCGAGGTTACTTACTTAAGAGTGCTTTACATTAGTATTTTCTTATATATATAGAGACGTATTTAGGACACCATTGTCAAATAGCACAAACAACACTACATAGAGTCACCCTCATTCCTATTGTATAACTTTTATTTTAATTCATTTATAGAAAATATAAATATGTATATTTATTTAACATATAAAAGTTTGTTAAGTTGATTGTTAACTGCAAAATATTGTACCTATTTTACAAAGAATCTCGAACGAAACGCTACTAGTTTTATTCTGTCCATATCCAATCCGCTACTCTAACAATACTTAAAGTGAGTGAAGAGCAGGGGGTGATCTATTAGTAGGTTTTGTTCGCATAAATCGCGAGAAACGCTCGATAAAAATAAACAATATTTTACGTTATATACCACAAATAACAGTCCTATGCAGAGGGAACCTAATGTTACAACATTCTTCTTGAGTGGCGAAGCTCAACGCCGCGCTTTGTCTTATTACCAGAGCGAGAAAATGAAATTAACTCATATACCCGAACTGGAATCGAACCTACAATTATCACGTTTCATAAATCCTCCATAATAGACATGGCTTTACATTAGAATTGTATACAAAAAACATATTATTTAGACAAAAATATCAGTCGAACGATGTGCAGTGGACTAAATTAGCTCAATAGTCTCACACCGTGTTTGCAATTTCCTGTCATCGACCAACTCATACAGCTGACGTGGACACTGATTCAGTTATTCATTTAATTTTGATGAAACGACGAGGCACATCTCCCCAATTTTCTTTTTTTAGTTGATGAATTTCCGCAGTGCATACTAGGATATTGATACTTAAGCATTGATATTTAAGCAGATTATATCTATTTCTAGCTATAAAATATACCAAATGTGAACTGTTATTAAAATTATTCTAATAACATATTGTACAAACATATATGTAGAACTCTGATGTCCCATTTGGTTCTTGTACTCAAATATTCCAGCTAAAGTAAATTAGTCCGCACGCAATATCTTCAGAATTCGGAGAAACGTGGAGAGTGGAGTGTCTTGACACTAGGCACCCTCTACCATCCCACATGCGGGATACAGCGTGAAGCTGACTACAAAGAATAAAGTAAATAAGTCATTTAAAACTTACTAATGGCCGATTATCCACTTTAAAGCAAGTTAACCGTTCAATTACTACGATACAAGTGTAATTACACCGATAAATTAGGATTCTGTTTACAATAACGAGAAGCGAACATTTGAAAACGTTCCCAGCGCTGTAAGGACCACTTCACCGACAACTCAATAGTGAGCCAACAGTATATATTTAAATGAAATATCCATAATGGGGCATTGAAAATTGGAAAAACACTTTTAAATAAGGTTATTATTACAGATTTATTTTTTTATACTTTATATCATATTTTGAGGCCAGTCGTAGCGCAGGGGCACAAACTGTGACTGTAAAATCGACTGGTTGTGGGTTCGATCCCCACTTGAGGAGATAAAATATTTACTTACATTTATATTTTAATTTCTTTGTCGGTGTCGAGGCAAAGCGCGGTGTCGAGTTCCGCCACTCAACACGCAATGCCTCCAGAACTCAGCGGAAACTGGGGAACGGTCCGTCTTAACACTAGGTTCCCTCTGCCTACCCTGCTGTGTGCTGCTGCGTGAAGCTGATTTATTTTGATTTTTAATATATACTTTATAGGATCATAAGTAAACGTAATTGATTATTATTTTATAAATTATGATATAGTTTTAAATATTATAATTAAACTTAAATTTAGATTTACTGTTCCCTTTGTATGGATACGATAATATTTTTATTTATATATTTATCAATAGATAGCCACTTCAAACTGTTGTTAAATGTAACTATATACATATTAATCACTAGCGATCATCTCGCGGTTTTGCCCGCTTGTACTTCACAATTATTTATTTTCAAATCTGAATTACTTTCATGATCTCCAATAACATTATTATATCATTGAAAATATCCGCATATAGATCGCTAAAGTTTCATCCAATTTAATAAAACGCTCATCTTTTAGCAATATTATTACCACGCAATATACGATATATTAACATAACTTTTTTATTCATACACTCATTGAAATAAAATAAACATATTTATTTTGATAAAATAACATACTTATTTATTTACGTTCTTGAACGTATGGCTTAGTGGTCAGAACGCCTGGTCGGTTTCCAGGAGACGCGGGTTCGAGTCCCGCTACGTTCAAATTTTTATACGTCTTCTAAATAAGTATTTTTGCTTCCTATGTGTGGAATAACACTTTAAAAATGTTAAAAATATAAAATAAACACTTGATGCTAAAAGTTTGCAAAAATACAACAGTAAAAAGTCCATTTAAATGCTAAAATCCGTTTCTGAGATTAGCATGAACAAACGCTCAACATCACGCTTATAAATGCCTCCATAAAAGATTTTCTCATATTAATATTTCATGTACAAACAGCGATGAGTTACAGTTTTATTATATGTATGTATTTTAATGCATCCATTACGTATTCTGGAAGAAAGAAATCTGCTTATCAAAATCTATTCGGGCACGGTGATAAATTTTACAGCTATAAACAAAACGTTCGTTTAGGCCGTAATTTATGACATTATTTTAACCTATTTCCATATTTTATATGGGCTCTATTAAAATTTTTAAAACGATCATTTGTTCTTTTTAAATATATCCATTTATTATTTAATTAAATATATCTTATTATAGCATTGTAATAAACATACAAACTACCATTACATGCTATGTAAATTTCGTTACAATATTTCATAACTCATATTCTGTAAAATGTCCATATTATGTTGTTGTTAAAATGTGAAATCAAGAAATAAGGAAACAATTATTATAATAAAAATAATTATATAAAAAAAATAAGAAAGTTAAATTTAATCAAAACCTGTTTTTTATATTGTTATCTTTATTTATATTTCATGTAATTTAAGTTTACGAACAAAAGTTACTTCCGCACACGCATAGCTACGCTAAAACTAAACAGCGTAAATCGTATCTCGGTCTAGCCGGCGGCCGGCTGGGGGACTGGGGTTAGGAAATTGGTACCGCCGTGCAGTCACGCTTACTCTCGCGCCGGATGCGGACGCGTGTTGTCAGTATATTTTTTGACATAAATATATAATATAATATTCAATATATTTGGACTTTGTGTATGTTATATGGACATTTTGATAAGGATCCACAGTGATATTTAAGTGATTTTTTTTTCAACTTTTTCCATGCATGTAAGTAATTTGAACATTTCTATAGATTTATATGATGTAGTACCTATATATTATTTTAATCATTATTGTTGTTATCTCCATGTTTTATATAATAGGTGTTTTATTTTGTTTTTTTGTACAAATTTTAATACTAGGTCCTAGATCCGTGTACAGACCGGTTGGAAAGTGCAGTTTTTGTTAACCGAACCGGATTTTATTAATAGATTTATTGATACATTGTTCTGCTGAGATTAAACTTTCATATGCGGCTAGTTTTGCATTGGTGTATTGGTGCATGTACTTGTATGGCAACATTCGACAATTTGTTCTTTACTGTTTGAGTCTTAACACACCAGTGAGATTTTCACAATATTTTTTATTTAAACTTTTAAAAAAATACAATATGGTTGAATCAGGAATGAAATAAAATAGTGTCAATAAGTGTGTCCAAAGTGGTTCCAGAATAAGGAAGACTTTTTTTAGAGAAGGCTGCTGCACTGATTTAAATTCTTTTGAAGTTAAATAAAAAAAACAATTTATTATAAGTTTTACTTTTTCAAAACAAATTGCTTCACACTGTATAAGCCCAGACGATGCGATTCTAACAATATAAAGCTAACTGTAATAAACATAAACGCATTCTCCCAGAAATTCCCGTCAAATCTATTTCCACTACAAATCACTTTGACGTTTTGGTCTTTAAGAGGCATTGTGAATATATTTATTCACTATCTAATATTAACTTATTAACAGTCGTCGAGAATTGTACTAGGAAGTTGTGGTTACAGGAAGATGCGGTCTCATACAATGTTACAGTCTGAGTAACAAAAGTAATGTTATTTAATTACATACATTTTATAATTATAATTAAATTATTTATTTAGAGGCCGTCGTGGCGCAGTGGCACAAGGACCACGTGCGAGTGTAAGCACGGCGGTTGTGGATTCGGTTCCCACTCGGTGGAATGGGGAAGATTAATATTTTTATTTCCACGCTCTGGTAACGACGTTAAGCGCGGAGTTGTGTTCCGATCCAATCAATACGAGAATTAGGTGGAAAGTGGAGAACAGAAGTGTATTGATGAGAACGGAGTGTTAATATTTGGTTCCCGGGTTCCCTTTGTCTACCTTGCTACGTGCGTGAATTTAAAAAATATTATTTATCAGCTTCACATTTTTTCTCACATATCAGGGTCAATCAGAGAGATTAGAAGAGAATGTTAAGATACTCATTTCCATCGCGTGTTGCAAATTCAATGACACGCTTTGTCTTACGGAAACAAGGAAATTAAAATAAATAACATCATTGCATTGAATGCAAATTGAACCTTCTACCAAAGCATTCACGCTTACATTTAGGCCCTGCCCCACTGTGTCACAATGGGCTTATAGGTTCATACTGATATGTATAATCACATCACATTTTCAATGTTTATAATATAAAACCTGAAAATCTTTTAAATTGAACATTTAAATGTCAATTTCATAAAAAACATGCTGACATCTTTCAATTACGATATGAATAGAGACTTTTGCAAACACGACTTCTCCGTTGACTTAAGCTCAATTCCAACGGCCGCGCTACTTCAAGATTCACGTGAAAAGCCAACAAGAAAACTAAAACTAACGAGAAAAGTAGTTTACAAAGATATTCACGAGTTTTAACCAGATATTTCCAATTTCGGATTCTGTATACGTTGAAAGCTATTTTTCAGTGTATATTATTTATTTATTTTTAGTCTCCACTTTCACACTTTATTTTCATAGCGATGTATTGCCAGTATATAAACACTTCATGTGTAGAATTAACTACCGGCCAGTGAACTCGACGCTGTTTTTAGATCGATGACCTTTTAAATAACAAATCTGAAGTTAGCTTTAGCTTCGCACGTCTTGTTAACTTAGTTTTCTATCTTTACAAATGTAATATAATATATACTCTGTTTAAAAAAATATTTATTATATCTGATTTTACTATACTGCCGTATTCTACAGTTTTCTTTTGTAATTCATTTAAAACAATGGTTCCTGTTTCAAAGGGATGATTAAAGTCTGTATTACTAGGCGTATCTAGAGATTTTTTTTTGGACTGGCTTTGAACAGATATGTTCATGTAAAGGTTCTTTTTTAAATTTTTCAGATAATTTTTTTGTTGGTAAAATTTCTGGGATGCTTACAAGACTATTCTGGGGTGGGCACGGACCACCCAGCTCTACATCCCCCGGATTCCTACGCCTATAACTGTATTCATATGATACAACCATCCACTGAAGCTAGTCTAATTTAAATTTATTAGGCAACGTAATTGCAGTCAGGTAATAACAAACTAACCAAATTACCATTTAAATGTTCATATTGAATAAATTGATCAGTAATTTCGGCTCAATTGCGGTAGTAAGATAATTAAGCGTCCTAACATTCGCGTTTCGCCTTGTATTTTATCACATTTGCTCAATAACACGTCCTCAAAGTTTTATCTTCTCTTCGTATTTAAGTGGGAAATATAAACGTAGCCGGTTGTGCACGGTTCCGTTTGATTTCCTACATGTGGATTGTTTTGTCGGTTCCTGGCCCATTTTGCTCTGGAGATATGTCTTGACGCAAAGTATCTACTCTAGACCGTCGCCGAGGAGTCTCACCTGTCACTCTGGCGTTTACTTCTGTTTTAATTTAGTTTTCTTTTGCAGAAGTAGCTCTTGTCTTATGAGAGCGAAGACTTTTTTTATGAACACTATTTTTTTTATATTACTAGTGCTGATAAATATTGCGACTTATTAGTCTGCACTTAGATGTTTAATATTTATGTAGCCACGTTACTTTTAAAACTTTTATTTATTACATGATTTAAATTGGCACTCATATTCATTTATACTTGATTCCGTAACTTCTAGTTTCTTTTTTTCTCAAATCAAGATACTTAAATTTTTCAAATCGTTTCTTATTTTATAAAACAGATATATATCGATATATAATTTATGATTTATAAAATCTTTATCTTAGCATATTCCAAGACTTCCCTCAGGTAGTAATTTTAGAGGCAGTGGGAACATAATTAAATATTCACAATCCATTTTATACTTTTCCCTTTTCCCCAACTATATGTTTTTGTTATAGGCCTGTAGCTAACATAAACATAGATATTATACCCCGAGTAGGTTTTGAACCGGCAACTGTTGCGTACATTTAATTTATGCAAGCACACATTCCATATGCACCACTTTTTTTTTGTAAATAGTCTTTCCATTTTGAGATATTATGTTTTATAAACAGTTACTATTTACACAAAGGCCGTTTCGGATTATTGTTTGTTTGTGTTTGGGTATTTTGAGCTCGCATCTTGTTTTACAGGCAACATGTTCATCGTCTAACTAAAAGATAGGGGCAAAGTCGTAAAGCGATAACTGCGTGTAATTTCGTGTTTAGTTTTAGTTCAATATTAATACAATATAACAAAAAAAAACAAAAAAGTCATAATTATAAACCATATGCCTTCATTATTTTAAATTTAAAAAAATATATAGTTATATATTTTTTTGTTAAATAAAATGTTAATTGAGAACTAAATGACTAATTTTAGTTATTAGCTATGACTATAAATCAGTTATTTAGTTTTCATAATAGCCATTTGCATATTATATATTAGAATATCTATGTAATTATAAACGATGGTTGTGGGTTGGAAGTCTGGTTTGCCAATATTTTCAATTAGGCTCTATCACCTCCCATGCAATATTTCGAAAATTTACAAAAATGAGTCAGCATGGTAATAATTTTGTATATAAATTGCTGATAATGAATATAAAAATTTCTCAATAACGAAGTTAAGTATTCAAGAGGCGCGGGTTAGGGTTTCGATAAGTATTTTTTTTTATTCGTTTCTAAGTTTTTTTCTTGCCTTGGTGGATAAAATAAGAAAAAAAAACAAATATGTTGTATTATAATATTTACATTACTACCGATATAAACGTAGTAAGTAACTATAATTATCTCAACTAATAAATAGCTTTTATTAACTTAACGATTTTGAAAATATCACGGAATAGTCAAAATATTTTTTCTTGCTAATATTTTATACATATTTTGATATTATAAATAAAATATATCAACTTCCGTCATATTATCCCTGTATACATTCGATAGTTGCGCTATTTGATACACCAATGCGGTCCGCATTGTGATGGCGACGGCGCCGGATTGTCGAGGCTGCGGTGTTGCGCCAAGCAGCTTAGCCCCAGGCTTTGATTTGAGTGAGATTATTGCTACACAACAGAATCAAATCAAATCAGCTTCACGCTGTATCCCGATATAACAGAGTAGGCAAAGGGAACCTAGTGTTAGGACACTCTGTTCGCCACTTTGCGCGGATTTTTCGAGACAATGCTTGTTGGCTAAATTCAACCGGGTCTTTCCTTTTTTGCCAGAGCAAAGAAATTAAAATATTGATAAATTAGTAATTCATTCCCCCAAGTGGAGAATGAACCCACAACCGTCGCGTTACAGTCACATCTGTGTGCCCCTGCACCACGACGGCCTGTTACACAACGTTGGTGCAAAAACTTTATTTCGTTTACTTCAATACTATATCATGAGAAAATGGAAATATTGTCAGTGTCAACACTTGCCAAGTAATTGTATTCGACTAATGTATTTCTCGCCCCATCTCCATGCTTTCAAAGCGAGTGTATGAACGGAGCACAGTGTATCATCACATTTGTCAAGTTAATATCGAGAAGTGATTCCGATCGGATATGTGATTATTCGATAGAATATGTAGCACTCTAAATTAACGAATACAGTAAATGTATTTATGTTATATGGTGACATACATTATTATGTTATCTATTCTCATTTATAAACTGTGGATTTTTTTTTTATTTTTCTATATTTTAAATATTAAAAATACATCAGCTTCACGCTGTCACGCTGCAGGGTAGGCAGAGAGAACCTAGTGTTAAGACTCCGTTCCCCACTTTCCGCCGGGTTCCGGAAGCATTGCAAGTTGAGTGGCGGAACTCAACGAATCCCTTTGCTTCAAAGAGTGAAGAAGTAAAAATATTAATTAAAATAAATATTTAATTTTTTTCGAGTGTTTGTCGAACCCACAACCGTCGCGTTACAATCACACCCTTGTGCCCCTCACCACGACGGCCTCAATTTTGTATTTAATTTTAGATTATAGATGCATTATATGAAGTAATACGTTATAAGCTACTTACATGCGAATACTTGGCGCCAGTTCGTCGCGTTTGTAATATTGTTGCGAAAATCAACGATTTGGGTCATAGTTTCACGGCCTTTATGCTTAGCCTCTTGGGAATCATTAGGGCGCCGAAAGATAGGTCGCCGTTTGCCATTTGTGAAACTTTAGCATTGTCAAATAATATCAGAGATTGAATAGAATAAGATTGTTGATAGATAATATATATAGGTGACGTGCACGGCGCAGGGGCACAATCGTGTATAATAAATACAACCGGTTGTGGGTTCGATTCCCACTCGAAGAAATTAAATATTTAATATTTTCATCACGTAATATTGATGTTGTGGCAAATCGCTGGAATAACTTCCGCCACTCAAACAATCCGTTCCCCACTTTCCGCCGAATTCTGGAGGCATTGAGTGGCAGAATTCAACACTCACACAGCGGAGAAATTAAAATTTAAATAAATGTTTCATCTCCTCGAATGGGGATCGAACCTACAACAGTCGCATTAACAGTCTCTACTCAATATATATGTACTTATACGATCAGCTACATTCATACTTTCCCGGATGTTGAAAGCCATTTTGCTTAAGCGACCATTGTATGCACTCCTCTTAACCGCCAATCACACTGATCGTTTTTACGTAACATAATGAGAGTAGACTAGCCTACAAGTATTACTGCTAAAACGGCGACTGCAATGGTTGTTTGATGACATAAAAGTATTCATTTTACGCATCAATCATAGATAGTATATAGAAATTACAAGTCGTTGAAAATATAAAATTCAGCTTCACGCTGTATCCCGCAGACAGAAGGGTAGGCAGAGGGAACCTAGAGTTAATACACTAAGTTCCCCACTTTCCGTCAAATTCTGGAGGCATTGCTTGTTGAGTGGCGGAACTCAACGCCGCGTTTTGCCTCGACACCAGACCGAAGAAGTGGAAATAAATATTTCATCTCCTCGAATTGGGATTGAATCCACAACCAGTCGATTTTACAGTCACACTTGTGCCCCTGCGCCAGGACTGGCCTGTGGATTATCTATTCAATTTTAAAAATATCACTTATCTTATCGATTCGCCGGAAACCTAAATTGTATTGTTTTGTAGTATTTTTTTTATAAACGATTGTATAGACGAAAATGAATTTTATTTTTTAAAAGTAATCGTATAGTGATAACGTAAAGTTTTGTTTGCATAGTTACTGCTGTTTTTATTCATTTAAAAACAATTTATAATACTAGAATGCAAAAATAAGTTTGAATAAAGAGAATAAAAAATGGGAATATGTATGCAGACGGCGTCTCTGCAAAACAATTGACGTGCAACGAACTCAGGAAGGGCTCACCATAATTGATTCGCTATTTATCACACTCAGTAAATCTACAGTTTTCTGCATTATTAGAAAAGTAGCTAAAATATAATATTTGACTGTTGGTCAGTACTTTTCCATTTTCCATTTTCATAATATACGACTACGATACATTTTGGACAAATTTAACATATGTTCTATACCTATATGTTGATCTATAAATTATATCAACGCTATTACATTGTTGACATTTATTTTATATATTTTTTTAATCTTATAAAGTTCTTACTTGCTTCTTTTTTGGATTTCAATTCACGATCTCTTTCACCGGCTAAACTAAGTAACCAATTTGTTATCGCAGTCAAATTTATATCAAAATTTAAATTCTTTTAATCTTACAGTTTAACAACAAGAACCAAAACAATATAAACCAGCCAGTTGTAATAACAGGTTTATTGGCTTGATTAGTTGCGAAGTAATAATTAATAGTTACATAACCCATACCTCATTAATTCAGAATCTGGCTTTAATATACGATTGATCGCGATAACGGCGTTTTATTTATATCATATTCATCAGATCTGTTCGAACGACAGGTTGGGGCTGTTCAACACTCAAATGCACTTATGCAATTTAAAGTTATTACAGATAGTTTTAGTAAAATTTACCTTTTACTGAAGATAACGTTCTTATCATCGAATGTTTTATATTTATAATAAAGGATTGATAGTAGCGAATCACGTGATTTTTCAAGATATATTTTGGTATTTAGCTTTGTAGAATATGTATTTTCCTGTTTGAATGCTATAGTAATCTTTACGAATTTGATGTGTTTTTTAATGGAATTTATTTTTTTGAAGTGACAAAAGGACCTATTTTTTACTTATCATAAGGCTTTATTTCGTCGGACGTCAGATTATGTTACGGTTTGTATGTTATTCTGCTACTTAAGAAATCCTGTTTTATTTACATGCAAGAAAAAATATACATTGACAAGCATATTTCCAGAATAAAAAAATATTTTGATAGACAATTTCGGCTCTAAGCACTAACTTAACTTAACTTCACGCTTTATCCCTAGAGGGGTACTCAGAGAGAAAGGAGCGCCAAACGTTACGGTCTCTACATACCTCTTTCACCTCGTCCGCTGTCATCAATCTCTTCATGCATGGCTTCCGGGGGGTCCTCATGCTTTTTACGTGACCTTACTCCAGTATCTTTGATACTGTGTTTTCGAAGGTCACATGAGGTCTCCCCCTACCTCTCTTACCACTCACTTTTTCATCATAAATTTATATCTCAATTGGCTTCCTTCTTACTATTTATACACGTGCGCATGTAACACATGTGTGCGCACTATTAGGGCATGCCCTTTTTTAGTTGGTATATACAAATGTTTAGTTCTTAAATGTATATTTCTTTTATAGCATTATTATTTGACGCCTTTACCAGAGCAGAAAAATTAAAAAGTTCCCCAAAATGGGATACAAACCCACAACCAATGCGTTCATATTCTGATGTTTTTTCCACTGCGTAGAATTATTATTTTTTTCATTCTTATTCTTAACAGTAGCGCTGGTAACTTTTACACCATTTAAAAACAGATATATTTTAACGGTCTAATAAATTCCTTGTTAATATAAAAATACGTATACATTATTTTACTGTATCCAAAAAAGTAAAAATGATTATAAAACCACATCATTATATTAAGGATCAATTTATATTTATATATATTTCTTATCAGCGTATAATAATGATTGAATTTCCTGTTGTTCAGTTTTATGTAACTATTATTATATACGATACTATTGTTATATGGTTACGACATAACGGCTTATCGTATTAAAATAATACCTGATGTTAGAAAATAAAAAATAACATTTAACCATATTCATCTTAATGGGGCCATCGTAGCGCAGTGACACAAGTGACACATCTGGCTGTAAACGCGACAGATGTGGATTTGATTGCCAATCGAGGGAATGAAGGAATTCTAGTAACTGGTTGAGTTTTCCACTCAACACGCAATGCCTCGAAAATTCAGTAGACTTCGAAGTGTCTTAACACTAGGTTCCCTATGCCTACCCTGCTATATGCGAAGTACGAAAATAACCTTAACAAAACTGTAGATATTTGTTAAAAAATGTCAGTTACTATTTAAATACAATTTACAGATGAGACAATCTATACTTTCATAGCAAGGTTCGTAAAGTTTATTTTGTCTTGTTAGATCAAGATTGTATAGAATAGTTTATTTCAAATATTTTTTTTGTGTTATGGCTGGTGAACGCCAAAATCGTGTCGACCTAATTTTTTTGACTGATTAATAACTGCTTTAAATTTTTAGCTAGCTATATTATATAAAAATATTAACAATTTATAGTAAAAATAATAAAAAGAAACAAAAGAGCCATTTTCCATATCATTTAATTATCAAATAGTTATAATTTAATTGGAAGTTTCATTTAAAGAAGGAGTCTAAATTCGGAGTTGTGAGCTGCAGCTGTGTACGCGTGGTCACCGAACGTTACCGGATGTTAGTTATTTAGCAAATGTTCTCTGTATGGAAATCCTGATCTATCGCCCACTGCTAAATATGTCAACGCACTTTTACGAATACGCTTCCGTTAATACTGCCATTAGTCATACTGCCTTTAATGAA
Source organism: Heliconius erato demophoon (assembly GCA_018249695.1). Taxonomy (NCBI): domain Eukaryota; kingdom Metazoa; phylum Arthropoda; class Insecta; order Lepidoptera; family Nymphalidae; genus Heliconius; species Heliconius erato. Next base: position 5,597 of record DWQW01004127.1, on the reverse strand, counting down.
ATAAATTCTTATATCGTCGTATCGGCGTAGAGTGGAAACTTGCTGTATTTTTTTGTTTTTTCTTTAGGGACATTTTTATACTATTCTTTTTTTTTAGGCTTCACGCATGTATCCTGCACACAGCAGGGTAGGCAGAGAGAACCTAGTGTTAAGACACTCCGTTCCCCACTTTCTGCCGAATTCTGGAGGCATTACGTGTTGAGTGGCAGAACTCAACGCCGCGCTTTGCATCGACACCAGAGCGCAGAGCAATGGAAATATACATTTAAGTAAATATTTCATCTCCTCGAGTGGGGATCGAACCCACAACCAGTCAGTTTTACAGTCACACTTTGTGCCCCTGCGCCACGACTGGCCTCAACTCCATGATACCATTCGAAAGAGTAAATAAAATACAAAATCGATCTCTACTTTGTCATATAATAGTTTTCGAAATTGCAAAAAACGAATAATATATATACTAATACTTCTTTAAAGACCTTTTACTCCTACTAATTTACTTAATAGGCTGCCACTCGTTAGCAGGTTTACAATCAATGCCGATTTATAAATTTATAATGAGTCTTCTTTAAAATTAATGATTACTTAATTTTAAATGGTTAATTATTTCTTCTATAAAATCGTTTCTGATTTATTGAATTTATTATTGTAGGATTTCAACAAACACAATGTTATAAAGGTGGTACAAGTGGATAATTAGGTTAGGAAATTACAAATCAACGTGGTTCAGGTTTTGACCTTCGTCTAGTGTGATTAGGCGCATCATTATCCTATTACGAATCTCTGTCAATCGTTGACAACATCGCAACAATATTGTTCGCTCAACAACGTTGAGAATAAACTATGAGAATTTTCGATCTATATCTTTCTCCGATCTATGTCTTTAATTTTTTTTTCTGTACTGGCGTACTTAAAAGGTAGAAACAAAAATATACCGATGTTTTGATTGCGCTGAAGCAAAGAGATATAATTTATATTCCTTAGTTCCGTTTTGTCTAGTTTTTTTGAATTTTATAATTTTTGCAAAAACGTTTTTATGTTAGTAAAATTTGATTAGAAAAGTAGGAATATATAACTTGAACGATCAATTTGAATTATGTTTCAAATATTCATAGTCATCATTGACCGCGATGCGGACGTGCACCCGGCACTATTTGAGCAAAGCTTTTAAACTTTCGGCAGAAATAAGTCCAAATGAAACTCGTGAAATTGCCATATTTGCGAATAGGTACAGTTTAAAATGTTATATATTTAAGGTAACTCTGCATTTGCATACACCTAAGTATATAACATTTATTTTTTTAATAATTGCTTTCTCTAAAAATTATCTATCCGAAACTAAAAATAAGAATTTGACTTGTTGTTAGAACAATGAATTATAGATAATTGTAAATTTAGTGCAAGGTGCATCACAAGCATCTGGTGAGGAATGTCTCACATGTTACATTCTTGAAGAACTCTGGTATACCAGCTCCGAGACAGGAACGCTAAGCACGCGACGGGACACATACGAAGGTCTAAAATTAGATCGTACTCCGTCGCTTAGCCCTGCATTCATAGGTATTTGCCATAAAAACGATGCAACGCATCAATTCTACATTCTTCGTCATTTATTTTTTTGTTTCAACCTGTTTGTGCTATATTGCAATTGCAACTTTCCAAACGGCTTTTAAATTACAAACGGCTTATTAATTCTTAAGTGCAGCCAAAACTTGTTTAAGGACCTTTCTCGTTTAATATTTTCTGCCAGCGTACAACAACTTAGTAGTGTTTTTACATTATTTGTCATTAAGCAAAATTTACTAAAGGACCATAATTAGGTAAGAATCTAGCTAATTAAGTATATCTTTAGTAATTAATAACGTCTTTAAATAATCGACTGTATTATTTTTTTTACATAAATAGAATATTCAGCCTCAAACAATTTAATAAAAAAAATTATGCAGCTGACTTCACCTTCATCGTTGATGAGAGCACTCTAATCTGACAAAGGGTTGCTTAGGTAGTAAGATTACGGCTCTTATATATCGTTTTGGAGGTTAAAGCGCTGACATTTTCAACAAATAGGAGAAAGTGAATTATACGTCAATTAACTGCAATAATATTATGTATATGTTACGCCATAGCCGTCATATACAGCCTTACGCGTGGCTTACAACTTGATACTCGTGGACGTTTAACTATGGTTCCGGCTGGTGCATTTAAGATCCTATTGCAACAACAAGTTGTAAATAAATAAGTCGTTCATATTTAAATTTATTGAATATTTTTTAGGAAAAATATTTTTAAGCATGTTTGGATATACAGGTTTGGTCTATGCGTTGGGGCCCTCAATATCTATCTATTTTACCCCCATGTATGCTCAGTGGTTTTCAGATTATTTTCAGCAAATATTTGGAAATTTGGGTGTTTTTTTAAATCGGATTCTTGAAGAATTGACAAATACAGTCTGGCTGTTGGGTCTGTGCTCGTGATTTTTTTTTCTCAATAGAGCTCAATATTAGACCATTCGTACCACATAATGATTTAAAAATATCGATAAGTCTTGGAAATAACGTCGAAACAAATACTGTTTATTATATTTTAATTTAATTAGTTTATTAAAATTAAGTTTAATTTATTGTCAGGCCCAACAATCGGATTGTATTTATTAATTCTCTTAAAAAAACCCGATTTTTTCCAAATAAAAAAAAACCCACACAGAATATCGCTGAACATGGATGCTTATATGTATACTCAGTATATTCTTTCCTAAATTTCCTATAATACGCCGTATTATAATAGAATACATAATGGAAAAAACTGGAGGTTTTATAGCAATTTAAACATTAAATGCAAACGTATGAAGATCATTTTGTAGAAAAAATGTGACATGTTAATTTTTTCTTATTATTTAACTTTATTTTTGTAAATATATATTAACATATACAGGCTGGTTGTTTTTGAGAGGTACGTAAGTCAGTGCCGTTTTGAATGGAATTTGAGCAGCTAAATGAAAAAGTATACATAACCCATATGCGTACGCACATTTAATACGCCGTATAAGGCTCGCAAAGATTAAAGTTATTAAATTGTTATACAAATTCTTACATCGTTTATAACATTCTGGACGGCATTTCATACAAAGCAGCGGTTTCATTGACATAGATGTGCGCAATTATATAACCCCGAGGTGTTAATTAGGTTTTGCAATGTACATTTCCAATTCGGATCGCGCTTACGTCAGACTCTTACCGGAGGTTCATGAACGTCGTTACTGAGATCTGCTGAAATATTCTCTTTGTGACACGGACATAATTCATAGTCATATTTTTTAGTGTCAAGACACTCTGCTCCCCACTTTCCGCCAAATTCTGAAGGCAATGCGTGTTGAGTGGCAAAATTCAACGCCGCGCTTTGCCTCGACACCAGAGCAAGGAAAGGAAAATATTAAATATATCACTTTTTCGAGTGGGATTGAACCCACAGCCCGTCATTTACAGTTACACGCTTGTGCCAGTGCACCACGACAACCTTAATTTGAGAGGTTATATAAAATTAAATCACCTTCACGTTGTATCCCGCATATAATTGAGGGAACCTGGTGTAAATGTTTATGAAGTTAATTTAATTAATTGATTATGGATTTAAGACAATATATTTTTTGACACATATTTGATTTGACAATATATTTGATGACAGTATTCATCAACACTTATAGTGTCTTAAATTCATACTGATTTCTCTATTTGGCACGTTGATTGTAGCATAGACGTAAAGTCACGTATAGAGATAGGCGTAATAAAAACATTTTTATTGTTAATTAAAAAAATGTCATAAATAGCACTTTAATATTATAAATAAAATATACAGGTATCCAATTTAAATAATATCTTTTTATTTTGACTTGTTACACTAAATAGAAAATCAACTTTCTCTTCCTCCTATAATGCTGTGATGAACAGTCGTCCAAAACCCAATATTGACTGTTTTTAATAATATTGAATTCGGTTCTTAAGTAAATCAGCTTCACTCTGTATTCCGAATACATTCGATTTCATTTCCTCGAGTAAGAATCGAACCCACAACCAGTCCCGCTTGCAGTCACACTCTGTGCCCCTGCGCCACGACTGGCCTCAACTGGGTTCTTAAGTACTTCATTTATTTTCCAACTCGTCATAAATATTGACCTCGATATGAGCAAGTTTGACACCGCTGGCTTAAGAGGAATGTGCCCGTTTGTGTGCCTTGTACGGCGCTAACTCTCAAGTCAAAGTTAAGTGCAACAAACACCATATGGCATAGCCGGCCAAGGTCAAGAATTCAACACGTGAGAAAATGAAAACGGTACTAATCATAACGCTGAAGGAAAAATGTTAATGCAAGATGGAATGTTAGTCATAATTACACAATTATTTTTATAGTTAAACATCTTTAAATCAGAAAGAAGTTAGTTATCTACTTAACTTTATACATAATGAATTTGAATAATACTTATATGACATCGAGATAACAGTATTTCTTAATTTTTTGTGAAAAATACAAAGCTATGTTTTACATGATAGATTTAATTAAATCTCCATCTATCACGCTATATGCCAATATGGCAGGATCGGCAAAGGGAAGGCAAATTAAGACCCTCCGTTCCCACTTAAAAATCAGTTTCACGCTGTCTCCCGCACACAGAGGTAGACATTGGGAACCTAGTGTTAAGACACTCTGTTCCCCACTTTCCACCGAATTTTATGTGCCACTGCACCACGATGACCTCATATTTGGTATATAAAAATTATAAATGTCATTTACGACACTAAAGTAATGATCCTCTTAATAAGTACAGCACGTTGCAAATAGCTTTCAACACTTGTAAATACAAGATATTTTAGATGCCTTTAAACGGTATCGTGACTTTTTTTCGGTTAAGGCCAAGTCAAAAGTCATTGCTCTAATGTCAAGCCCGAGCGCTGTCGATTCGAAAGTGATTGATTTTCACGATAGCTCTGCTTTATCTGCGGAAGTGAATTGCAATTTTAAAGATGATTTAAAAATAAAACATGCCATAAAAGCTGGTTTTTATTAAAAATATCGTCGAACATCGGATTGTACGATCTAGGTTAAAATGACAGTTTTTACTCTTACGAGACATACTTCCGTAGGTATATTAATTTTTGTGTGTATGCCTTCATTTTAAAATATCTTATAAGTTTCACTACTTGTAATTTATTTACTTTGACCAAAAAAGTTATTGATATAAATGAAAAATACAAATTCAATATTATATTATAATTAAAATCATTACAAAAACGTGTTTCTATTGTTAAATTTGCATTATATTTTTAAACTGTATTGAAGATAGAATGCGTATCCATATAGAACTCCAGACATAAATCTATAACTGCTTGATACAGCTCTAGATTTCTAATTTCCTGGAGCTCCTATGTCGGTTCATTGATATAATCCAATCAGTCTTGCCAAGCAATCAAAGTGGTTAGCCGTTACATGGCTATGATGGAAAAGATAATAGAATAACTGGTATATTACAGGCAGTGCTTGCCTGCGTGGCGAGGATATTGCTGTCTGGATTTTTACAGTATGCCCAGGAAATTAATTATAGTATT
>DWQW01004126.1:0-20653 GCA_018249695.1 Heliconius erato demophoon | reverse complement strand
GCTTAGATTTCGCAGAAACGCAACAAAACGCCCCTGATATTTTCTTGTTTCTTATTTCTCTTTTATGATATTTATTTTTATTACTTATGTAATTTTTACCATTATCGTTATTTTTTTTTTTCTTAACTAATTATAGTAACTTATCCTTTTTAAATTTATGTAGTTAGACTTTACCAATAATTAATATATATATATATATTTTTTTAACTTTTATACACTAGTCTCCTATGTTGCATGAGGTATTCGCCTTAAAAGGTAATGCATTTAGCAGTAATATAGAATTAAAATGTTAATATTTTTGCAAAATGAATGTAATTTACCACTGGTGAATCTAAATAAATAAATAAATAAATTAACACAAGGTTCCGTCTGCCAACTCTGCTATGTGCGGGATACAGCGTGAAGCTGATATAATTTTGAAAATTCGTCATAGCATTTAGTAGCGTTTGGGTTTCCATTCTCTCTGGCTACCTCAAAAAAATTACACTTTAATATTTGCTAGTTATTTAAAAAAAAGAACTGAATTGTATGACGTCTTTTAATTCTCATTCACATTTCCTAGATTCGAACCTAAACTAACATTCATACTTCCCAAAGCCACGTATAACTTTACTTCGATACTAGCATTTATTAATATAAGGTATTGTTCTATAGCGGTCGTGCGTCCTGCCCACAATGGCCGTCCACAGAGACTACTCTCACATCGCTGCATTATTCTTAACGCGTTACTTCCGTTTCATATTTTATGGTTTTGCTTTTAATATATTATGGTAAAAAGTTTGTTTTAATATATCGTTTATTTTATACTTTAGGAAATGATTAAAATGATTTTATTATAAAGTTCTTTTTTTATTTTCTTTCATATAGCAGTGTGCACGGGAAGGGAGCATACTGTTAAGACACTGGTGCTTCACAGGAACCGCCCAATTTTCGGAACATTGCGTGCTTAGTCGCGTAACTCAACGTCGTATTTTGTTTTGTTACCAGAGCGAAGTAATGAAAATAATTCATTCTCTCCAGTGGAACTCGAACTCAGAACCGTCGCCTATTTAGTGTGAGATTTGACTTATATTAAAAAATATATATAAAGTTTATTGTTTGTAATAACATAAGTCTAGTTTTAAGTAATATCTATAGAAAAAGTATTAAAAGAAATGTAAATATAACAAAAGGTACGGACCATAAAGTCTGTAGTGAAAGTAAGAATTAAAAAAAAAAAGAAAAAAAGTTTATTGTTCACAAAAATTATTTCTTTTATGAAATCTGACAAGACGAAGAGCGCTTACTCACAATTTCGTAATTTCAAGACTAAAAAAAATACAAATATATATCATTTTTATAGCCTTTCAGTCCACAACTCTAAGGATTAGCTGAATCATGATCCAATCTGCATAGGTCAGACTATAATGCAATAATGAAGGCCAAACGGAAGAACCTTATTTGAAAGGGAATCTTGTATGGTGTCAATTTGTGAATGCCATGCATAGTTCAAGTGTTTGTGTAATTTAATTAGATGCAGGTGTTTTAATTGATATTTATAATATATCGTAATTATAGTCTACAAGTATATGTGTTGCGGCGTTGAGTTCCGCCACTCAACACGCAACTCTTCGTGAATTTGGCGGAAAGTGGAGAACGGAACATCTTAACAATAGGTTCCCTCTCTCTACACTGCTTGTTACATAAACACACGGCGATTTTAGCCAAAATGTAGTTAAAAATGTATATACATCTAAAATAAGTAAAAAGGATGAATAGAAATATTTTATTTAACATTCATCGTAGACCTAGCGATATTGGGTTCGATTCCCTATCAGGAGAATTTATTATTTCATTACCTCGATTTGGTAACAAAATTAAGAGTCTTATTGAATTCCACTCAATACGCAGTCTCCAAAACAGTGGGGAACAGAGTGTCCCATCACTAGGTTTCCTTAGCCCTCCCTACTATATAATATAACATAATGATTACTACTGTAACAAAAAAGTGTTGCGAAAACTATCAATAAGACATATTTGTAATCCCGAATATTAAAAACACTTAAAATAATAAAAATGCAATCAAAATAACTAATCTTCTATAAATAGTGAAGTAACACTATATAAAAACCTTTCGTTTCACTAAAATTGAGTAAATTTTCACGTAAGTCGTAAGTAATATTACGGTACTTGTAGTTTCGTTTAAACAAACAATGGCTCCAATTGTGTCAGATATTTTTTACAGCGTCTTTCTAGAAATCGATCTTTTTCAGATTTGGCAATATTTTAGTTTAATTTATATTTTAGTTTTAAGTAGTTACAAAATTAATTTAAAAAAAGTCTTTATTTTTATTTTTTTAAGTTATGGAGATTAGTGGTTTTTACATACTGACGCTAGTGTTGTGTTCATAAAATTTATATTAGAATATTAAGCATTTTGTTAGTTATCTTGATCTATTTGAAACACAAAAATTAGAAAACTTATTATATTTTAATTAATAATATTCTGTATTGTACACACAAAAATATAATACAAGAAAAGGAAACGAGAACAGAAAGCAACGCACAAGAGGCGACCTTATCGCTAAAACAGCGATGTCTTCCAGGCAACCTTACGACATTAATTCTCATATTTTAAAAACCGATATGTATAGAATGCAAAGTGACTTGTCACTACACCTTTTCTTAGGCTGTGTGTAATAAACACAATGCAGGAAATGCATGTAAAATAAAATTATTGTTATTTTTTTGTACTGTACAGTAGATATATAACCCGAGACCACTTTTCACCATCCATCAAAGCCTCCTTCAAACAGATACTTATGTAAAATAACTCTATTAGAATGAAATGCCAAAAGTCAATTAGGCCTTATACCAGTATAAATTAAAGTAAATTAAGTCTTTCCGTCATATGGCAGGGCTGGTGTCCTTTACCTCAATATTGGCTTACATTATTACAATAACGATATATTTTGCAAGTAGAAACTAAATGAACGTGTTATAGCTATATGTTTTTTTTAGTTTCACGTCGTATCACGCAGATAGCAGAGCAGAGGGAACCTAGTGTCGAGACACTCTGTTCAATATTAAGTAAAATTGGGTTCCTTCCGCCTGTTCTATTATACGCTGAATGCTGTGGATTTACAATATTTTATATTTCGGCTTTTGTTTTTTTTTTACATTAGTCTTATCAAACGACCATTTAGTTTTGTTACTAAATCAAATCTACATAAAGAAGTTACTCAAAAAAGAAAAGAATAGAAAACAAGAATATTCTAAATAAAATTCAGCTAATATATGGATTGAGTCACAATAACAAATATTCTAACGCAATCAGGATTCCTCTGCGGTCAGCGAATAAAGGTGAAGGTTGACTACAGCTCGAATGATAAATGGAATTCTCTTACCAATTACAGAAAAACATAAATAATGTTTATTTTATAGTTAAATAATTATTGAATATGAAAATAATTTTCCGTAATAGCCGGTCGTGGTTCAACGACGGCAACTAAACGCAGTGGTTGTGGATTTGATCTGGGGAATCGGGGAGAAAGCGGGTAATGGAGTGCCTTAACACTACCCCATCCTGCTCTAGGTGAAGCTAAAAAATAATAATTTTGACATTTTTCTATTTAGACAAGACAACTTTTAATTGAATTTGCCGGCGCAGTCAACTCTCCGCAATTTATCTATCTAAATATTTTTGTTTAGCTTCCCGTTGTATCTCGCACATAACTGGGTCAGCAGAGGGAACCTGGAAATCGATGCAACGACACTTCTGTTCCCCTGCACCACGACAGCCTTAAAAATGTCAATGATAATAAATGTAAATGTTAGTTATTATCTTCATTTTATTACCGTCGTTCGTACACATGCAATCCATAAATGATACACTTTCCATACCTATATGATAGCTAATTCTTTATCTATTAAATGCCTATAAATAATACTTAATCTTAACATAAAATTAATTACACAATACATACTTAATATATTAGTATGTTTTTACTTAAAATTAATTCAGAAATAGATAAAAATCATAAAATTTAAAACCTTAAAGCATCTTTCCACCCACACGTCATATCAAAAGCAGGTTTAAAAGAAATTAAATCAAACGACATCGCGCCTGACCTTTGATGACCGACACTAAATTAGTCTTATAACGTATGGTGACTCAGTTCTTTGTCTTATATGGAAATCTATATATATACAAAACTGAGTGACTGTCAGACAGACAACGCACAAACTAAACTACTGGATTTAAAAAGTTAAAATTTGGCATGTAGACAGGTTAGGGAGTGTATTTGAGTATTAAAGGAGGATTTCTGAAAGTTCCAGCGGAAACAAGGGGAAACGGGATTTTTTACGTGTAAATGTCCTATTCCGGCGTTGAGTTCCGCCATTCAACACGCAATATCTCCAAAAATTCGACGGAAAACGGAGTGTCTTAACACTAGGTTCCCTCCGCCTGTTGTTTTTGGGATACAGCGTGAAGCTAATTTATTTAATTTTGAATTGTAAAAGTCTACACAAACAAAGTTGCGAGCGACAACTAGTGATATTGTAAAATACTTGTAAAAGCTATAAATATAAATGTGTTAGTTACTGTTCGTAGAATCTACTCGGTGTTTATGATTGTTATATCGTACTAATTATAATTAACTTCCATGTGTTATACTAGCTTTTCCTGCGGCTTCGCCCGCTTGAACAAATGGAAATAACTGAGGGTAGTGAGTGCATCACGATCTCGGAAGCTCTAAATTCTCGTTTTTCCTTTTTTTTCATCGCTTTTTTTCATGTGTTCCTGACATAAACGCCAACCATATAAACCTCCACCTCCAGTTTTATAATATTAGTAAATATAGACTAGTATAAATAATGGAAACTTCTAGATGTATATACTACTATACTATAGCTATTTATGTTAAATTCGCTTATAACCTTTCTTAATAACTTCGAAACTATAATTGATGATTTTTATTTTAATTTTTTTTTTAAAACATTATTCTTGTTGCACCCTATTAAAACACTGTAGGTCATGTCGTAACGTTCCCTGTAACTAAATCAAAACAATTTATTACACAAATATTTACTTAATGAACGCCCGAGATCGAACTCCCGACCTCACGATGTAAATTATTACTATCCTCATGACAGTCTACAGCAGTTAATAATTTATTTTATTTATTGTATTCTATGTCATGTAAATTTAAAAAGTTAAAAGATTTTTGTAACTTATTTAATTTGTTATTCCACACTTAAAAAAGAAATACTTATTTAGAAAACGTATTATATAAAATTTTAAACGTAGCAGAACTCCAGGAAGCACGGGTTCGAGTCCCGCTACGTTCAAATCTTTATACGTTTTCTAAATAAGTAATTAAAAGAATTGTTTTTAAATTACAAACATCATATATTTTCTATAAAAATAATATGCATGTTTTTTTTGTTTCATTTCATTAACAGTAACATGATATGAATTGGTAACAACTATGGGGGCCGTCGTGGCGCAGTGCGACACCGTGACTGTAAGACTGTAGTTTCACTCGGAGGAATTATATCTTTTTTCCGCATTCTAGTAAAGTGACAGCGTTGAGTTCCGCCACATTTTAACACATTCTCTAACATTTTTAGAGACGCGGAAAGTGGCAAACGGCTTGCTTGGTTGCTTTTGACACCGGACTCGATACGGCGTAACGCTAAAAAGAATCTTTCTTAGCTAGTCAAAAATCTATTAGATTTTTTCATATACATCATAAACTTCTGATATCGGTATAAAATATCGGTGTTAAATATAAAATATCGATTAAACATGTTGTTAGTATAAAAAAATATTTAAAATCATCTGTTCGTAACACATCTGTTTAAACATAACATATTCTCCTGTCACCAGTCTCTAGAATTAGTTCAACAGGTCAAGGAGGAGGAGTACACGCATAGTTTATACAAGTTGTATCGTCAATACTATTATTATTATTAAAAAAATATATTTTTCAATTTCTTTTGCATAATCAGGTATAAAATAACTTAGTGAAGACACACTGCTTGCCACTGTATCCCCCAGATAGCAGTGTAGGCAGAGGGAACCTGGGAACCTAATTTTGCGACACTGCGTTCCGATTAGGATACTTTCGTTCCCCACTTTCCGCTTAATCCTAGAGGCCATACATTAAGTGGCGGAACTCAACGCCGCGTTCTTACGTATAAATGTGCATTGCTATTGTCTTCCTACATGACACGTTCGAAGTGCAAGAGATAACTCTGACTCTGACATTGTGTATTGAGTGACGGAAGTCAACGCCGCTTCGACACCAGAGCGAAGAAAATGACAATATTAACTGTTTAATTTCGTCGAGTGGGGAACGAACCCACAACCAGTCGCGTTTACAGTCACACTTTGTGCCCCTGCGCCAATACTAGCCCCAATATTTAAATAATGTATATTGAAATATTTTAATTTGTTGAGGCCGGCACTAGGTGTGACTGCAAAACCGACTGGTTGTGGGTTCGATCCCCACTCAAGGAGATGAAATATTTACTTAAATTTGTATTTCCATATCTTCGCTCTGGTGTCGAGGTTAAGCGCGGCGTAGAGTTCTGCCACTCAACACGCAAAGCCTCTAGAATTCGGCAGAAAGTGGGGAACGGAGTGTCTTAACACTAGGTTCCCTCTGCCTACCCTGCTGTGTGCGGGATACAGCGTGAAGCTAATATATAATATATTTAATTTGTTTATATAAATGTATAAATTAATAATTAATTTATATGAATATTTTCATTGCACTCAAAACGTGCGAGTCCTTTGTCCTCGTAAATGTTATCAAAGCGAAAATACATACAATATTAGCATAGCACAGTAATAAGGAATGCTCGACTGATAACGATAAAACTGCTTGCAATTATTATCTCGTAATCTGGGTATTGAGGACTTTGTGTATATTGTATATGATGATTTAATGTGTGTGTGTGTTTGTGTAGCCATATATAGGTACTTTAGTGTATTATAGGATTTTTTTAGCTTCACCTTTTATCCCGCATGTAGTAGGGTAAGCTGAGGTACGGTAGTGTAAAGACACTATATTCCCAAATACTGATCAAATTTTCGGAACATTTGTATATTGGTTGGCGGCGCAGCGGCTGTTAGCGCGACGGTTGTGGGTTCGTTTCCCACTACGAGGAATGAATTACTTTAATTTCCTTGCTGTGTTTACAATCAAATCAAATCAGCTTCACGTTGTATCCCGCACACATCAGGGTAGGCAGAGGGAACCTATTAGTAAACCACTGTGTTGCCGAATTGCTTTGGTGACAATAAAAAACGCGGTGTTAAATATTATACTTACGCTATACGCAAATGTGATAAATAAGAAATTTTGTTAACTCTCAAGTAAGAAGCATTTAATTAATTCCCTCTCAAAAACGTCAATTACAATTTATCAATTTTGTATCTTGTATTGAAGCCAGTTGTGGCGCTGGGGCACAAAATGTGACTGTAAAACCGACTGGTTGTGGGTTCGATCCCCACTCGAGGAGATAAAATATTTACTTACATTTATATTTCCATTCCTTCGCTCTGGTGTCGAGGCAAAGCGCGGCATTGAGTTCTGCCACTCAACACGCAATGCCTCCAGAATTCGGCAGAAAGTGGAGAACGGAGTGTCTTAACACTAGGTTCCCTCTGCCTATCCTGCTGTGAGCGGGATACAGCGTGAAGCTGATTTATATGTAAGATACTGATACAAGTAAACCATACCCAAACCCATACCCATAGCATTCTCAGTCAAACAATGCACAATAGATCGACCTTGGTGAAAGTGGCGTGCCCCCGTTAGTGGCACGCGACACTCCGCTTCTATATAGATATCATCTTGGGGCTTATTAAAAGATAGGAATATATTAGAGAATTCATTATTTGGGTTACGTTGACATTTACTGTCGAGGTCTAATCGTATGATTATATATGGATATGTATATTTGGTTTTAGCTTCACGCTGTATCCCGTTTACAGACAGAGAGAAAGAGAAGATAGAGAAAATTCTTTGTTAAGACACTCAGTTCTCTTTAATTTTCGTGACATTATGTGTTGACTGGGGAATTAAACGTCACTTTCTTTATTCTTGAGGGAGATCTCTTACCTCTAAAAGTAACATTAGTGTGAATTTTCTGATAATCTTATAAAATATACAGGTATAATACCTATGTATTTTTTGTTAAATTAATATATTTTCTTATCAAAGCAAAAACAAACGTATTTTCAATAAAAATCAATTATTTTATTATACGCCACTGGTTTCTTTGTCAAATGTGTATTTAATAAGACCAAGCTTTGTGAGATGAAAATAAACATTTATGGATTCTATAATTGTGTATAGTTATCTTTTTTTGTGCTCAACTGGCGCGCTCGAAACACCATAATCTGAAAAATCAATCTATCAATAAAGATTTATTATTATTACTAAGCCCTATTAACTCGTGCGACTAAAATAAAACAAATCACTGCTTTCCATATGGTAATTGAACCCGCGCTAAGCTGCCTTGACATGTATCGATCGTACGTCATCAATCCTTACAACTGCGCTAATAGAGATAATTGGATACTACCCCACTACTATCCGATACCAACGGATAAACCTTCAACTAAACATGGCTGAGTAATACCTCAAAACTACTAATTATGTATGTCTGTACGTCACAAATATCGTGTGTATAGTAATAATTGGATTTGCGTTAATATAGGTACTTCTAGAACTAAAATTCCTACAGATTTCGGCGGAAAGTGAGGAATGGAGTGTCTTAACACTACCTCCCTAGTTCCCTCTCTAGGTTCCCTCTGCCTACCCTGCTGTGTGCGGAATACAGCGTGAAGCTGATTTATTTTTATTTTAAATTAAAAAAATCTTTTATATTTTTATAGCAACAAAAAAAATATTACAGTAACTGTTCTATTTATGTACTATTATAAATTATATCACTTTCCAAACTTTAAATGCATATAAATCAAAAAAACCCTATGTAAGAGAAGTAGCTGGCGGTCGTTGACCCCGCTATCGGTCATGACTGTTTGTTCCGTGATAACACATCTCGACGTTTCCGCTCCTTGCGAGTTGTGGAGTTAAGGTGTTAGTGCATAAAGGTGTAGATTTAATTTTAGTTTTATTGTTTTTTTTTGTTTAGTTTATATAAAATTCTGATAAAATAAAATAGTAAATATCATCAATAAAATAGTACCACATCGTGGCGCAGCAGTACAGAGTCTTAACCGTATACGCGGCGGTTGTGATTTCGACTCCTATTCGAGGGGTATAAGCTCTTATCATTTCTTCGTTCTGATAAAAAATTAGAACGTTGGTGATAGAACCTTTAAACTGCTGTATTTTTGAATAGCTACCAATTTACTTACTGATATTACCAAAAACTACTTCGAAGTGGCGACCCACATAATATGTAAAGTAAAATTTACCACTAAACTACGTCGATGTCTCAAATGATCACAATTTACTTTTAACATTTTTAAAGTGTTATTCCACACTTAGGAAAGAGTTTGAGTTCGAGTCCCGCTACGTTCAAATTTTTATACGTTTTCTAAAATAGGTATTTTTCTAAAATAAGTATTAATCATAATTTATCTTGACTAATAACTAGAAGGTTCTTAGGTTTTATCTACTTTCTGGGAAAACTAAAACAAACCCTAGATGTATCACATTTGTGCATACAGCCAACAATACAATCAGCTAGAGAACTAGAATAACATAGATAAGATTATTATATAGATACTATAAATAGAAAATGTGTACGGAAAAGTATGTAACAAAGATTTTTTTTAATAATTTTTTTAAAAGTGTTTTAGGTTTAAAAATATTTGCTATTTGCAGATCTCGTTTTCCTAAATAAATGGCGGCGTTAAGTTACGTCGAGTAAAATTTTATTGTTTCTCATATTCAAATTACATGCAGAATACGTATTAGATAATAAATAATATTCATTGTTTTTAAATAATAAATTTGGGTTTCTTGTAAATAAAAAATAAGGTTTTTTTTACTTCGCAATAAGGCTTAAGATGTATGAAGGTAACAAAATATATAACAATTTTACAGTTGCAACTTTATCGAGTGAGATAAAAACTCGATGCTTTTGGAATTTAGATCAATACAGATCTCGAGACAGCCTCATTAAGAAAGCTATGTTAGATAAAATAAAAACAAAATCAGGTTTTTTTTTTAATTACCACTTCGAGATATTTCAGAAATCAAAGTTCAAATATGCATAATAATATAATTATCAATCAACGTCACGTATTGAGTAATCTGAGGCGAATCGATGATTTTAATATCTTAAGAAATAATTTACTGATGCCGTCATGGCACAGTGGCGCAAACGTGCGACTGTAAACGCAGTAGGTTGTGGGTTCGATTGCCACACCAGAAAATGAAATATTTACTATTTTCATTAATTCACTCTGGTAGGCTGATAAGTGCGGCGTTGAGTTCTGTCACTCAACACAGCAATGCCTTCAGAATTCTGCGTAAAATGGAGAGCGAAGTGTTTTAACATTAGGTTCCCTGTACCCGCTACTTGCGGGATACAGCGTGAAGCTAAAAAAGTCACGTATTGAGAAATCTGAAACGAATCAAAGATTTTAATATCTTACGAAATAATTAAGTTATGTCGAAATTAGATCTCTAGACGGTCTCATCATTATTTATATTAAACTTGAATTGGTTTAATGTAATTTTGAATTGATATATTATTTGTTTCATTAGTTTTGTGATGAGCTAGAGCTGTCAATCAAGTAATTTTGTGAAATTTGATTTAGTATATGTTTTTAGGTTCACGCTGTATCCCGCACATAGCAGGGGAGGTTATGGGGACCTTGGAACCTTGTGTTAAGGCAGTGCATTCCCATTAAGACACTTCCCCATTTTCCGCCTACATCTGGAGGCATCGCATATTCTTTATGAACATGAACTTATTAACTAATATGCGCAAATGTTGGACTCTATCCATAATATTATTATCTCTGTTAAACTAATCACGAAAACTACGTGATAAGTTTTTTCCAACTTCACGTTGTATCCCGCATTTAGCAGGATAGGAAGAGAAAACCGGGTGGCCTCTACCAGAGTGGGTAATTAAAAATAAGTCGTTTTCCAGACTCGAGATCGAACCCATAACCTCAGCGTTTACATTCAGACCTTGTCCGACTTCACCACGATTGATTATTATGCAAAATTCCCGCCTACCTAAGAAAATATATAGTATGCCATAAATCTTTTTAGCTTGTTGCTTCAACTTTAATAGACCACTATCAGATGGTGACAAAACTGAAATATTTACATTTTAATAGTGTTATAATTGTCTATTGAAATCTCTTTCGAAAACGATTCGCGGGCTGAATGCTAAAAGAATATTTTAATATTATGACATATTATGGGGTAAATCGTGCCATCGTGTATAGTATTTTAGTTTAGGAGATTTTATCGATGCTTTTTTGGCTGTTTACTACTGCTGTTTAGGTTTGGTTGAAAAAATATAATATTTTTTCTATAAATGGTAGAAATTTCGCATAAATTTTTGATAAACAGTTTGAATAGAACTTAATAAATTATTTTTAAACAAACCTCACTTATTTTATTAAAAACAAAATTATAAACATATTGAAACATTAAAACATGAATTAAGGCCGTTATGGCACAACGTGTGACTGTGAAATCGAGGATTGTGGATTCGATTCCTCTTGGGGAAACTACTAATTTCACATTATAATTACCTCGCTCTGCACATGATTAAGTCCTTAATATATAAACTAAATATTAAAAAAAATATTTTATTACAAAAAACTAAAGGTCGATAAATAAAAAAACTTGCATTACAATCTACCAAATATAAAAAGTCGATAAAAGAATGCACTATGACTCAAACCTACATTAAAAGGCGTTCGCGAAGGTGTTAAACCCACGCCACCGGTAGTGACCGGTCAACGATGACAAATATTACAACATTTATTTCTTGTTTTTTTTAGCTTCACGCTAAATCCCGCATACAGCAAGGTGAACAGAGGGTACTTAGTATAGAAAACCGGGATATTGAGTCTTGTGTCATAACACTAAGTTCCCAGGTTCCCTCTGCTTACTTTACTATGTGCGTTATAAATAATAAATAAATTATCTTTATGCAGAGGACATACCTCTTTAAAACCTAAATAACTTACTGTCGATGTAGATCTGGTGGATCAATGTGTCTGTATCTACATAATAGGTCGGGGCAAAAATATTTTCGTATTTTAAATGTATTATTAGTAAAAACAAAAAAAAACTAACTGCCGCCATTTTTCAATTGTATTTCAAGCAAGCAAAAGTAACATATGTAACGAAGAAATTCGGTACATATTAAAAGATTTATTACAAAAAATAAAATTTGTGCGGTTTACGGACCTATGTTCAGGTCTGGAAATTTTTCGTGGTGTTCCACTATGACAACGCCAGACCGCACTCATCTATAGCTTGCAGCAAAAATTGAGTCATCAGCAACAGCAACAGCATCATCATGATACCTAAGAAGAATATTTTCTTGTGCATGAACCAACGAATACTGCCCCGACCTTATACATATATGAAATAATTATTTTCATTTCCTTGGTCTGTCAACAAGACAAAACGCGACGTTGAGACCCGCTGGTCTACATGCAACATCTCGAAATTTGGAAACGTAATGTCTTAATACTGCGTTCCTTCTATCTACCCCGCTATAATGCAGAATATAGTGTGAAACTAACAAAATACAACACGCTATTCTACCTTTTGTCAATTTTATTAGAAAAATTAAATAATAGTTTCACGTTGTATCCGGCACTCAAGGATAGGTACCTAGTGTTAAGACACTTCGTTCCCCACTTACCGTCGAATTTTTCAAGACATTGCTTGTTGAGTGGCGGAACATAACACCGGGCTTTTGACTCAAAATAATGAAAATATTAATAAATGATATTTGATTCCCTCGAGTAGAGATAGAGCCCAGTGCTGTAGCGTTACAGTCACCTTGTGCCCCTGCGCCGATGACTCCTTTAATAAAAAGGAAATAAAAATACGTATTTCTTAAAATCTTTAATGCACTACAGTAAATAATGATTTACTGTAGTGTTTTAAGTATTTATAATAATAAATAGTGTTTGGCACTTTCCATATTAAAGTTATCTAATGGCGGCCTATAGGTAATTCGCATCGCGCTCGCTGTTACGGTGTTGGTTGTACATGACATACATACATATGTATCGTGGTTTGCGGCTTAAGGAGAAGTTATTTCGTCGCCTTAGAAATAAAAAAAATGTATATTAATAATTGAAACCCACAACTTTGCTTTGACTTTAGTAGGTAAAACGGATAGTGCCATTTTTCCCGTTTCTGTAGAAGTTTCGAAAAATACCGGAAGAGCACTCCTGCCCTCCCTAACTTACAAACACGCTGAATTTGAAGCCCACTACTTTCGTCTGTGCGTTGTCTGTCACTCACTCAGTAACAGAAGAGTTTTATATGTTTACATTACTACATTTATGACTGTAATAACTATTTGGCATGACGCCAGTCAACACGCAATGTCTCAAAATTGGCCTATTTTGAGACATTCCGTGTTGACTGGCTTTCTTTTATTGCCATACACGTTACTCGTATTCACGCTGAACATAGCAGGCAGAGGGAACCTAGTGCTAAAACACTCTTTTTCCATAAAACCACTTCCGATCCCCAATTTCCGTGCAATTCTGAAGGCATTGCGTGTTAAGTTCAAACTCAACACCGTGCTGTGTCTCGTTACCAGATCTAAGAAATAATAATATTATTTTTTTTATTACTCGTGGGGTATCGAACCCACAACCTGTCACGCTTACGACTACGCGCTTCGACTATCCTCAATACGTTTACAATTTATCCAATACATTTTATTATGTTTAAAAAAAATAATTTAACTTCAAGCTTTGACACTGCTACCCTCGCCTTATATATCAATTCATATAATAACATATAGATACCTCAACCACAAGGTAAATTCTCAAAAAAGTCACGTCACGTAAACAGTGAAAGCACGCACCGTGACGCAAACCGCCGTGCTATGTACAATGCACGTCCAGTACAAGTTTATACGTTACTGTGATAGCTACTTTAGCCTAGCGAGTGTTTATTGTATTTAACCGTTACTTTTGAGCAGGTTAGTATTTTTTTTGTATTTTTTTTATAGTTTTTTTTGTTTAAAAAATTATAAGTAAATATCGTTTTATTGATACGGTTATTTAAAAAAATATCTTGTTATCAAAAAATAAGAGATAAGACAATAAGTGATAAGAAACTAAAAATAACTTTTTTTTTAAATAGTTAGAACTCTGTAGTATTAGTAACATATTCGTTTTCAAAATTTCAGTTGTAAAAGTATGAAATATTAGGAGATTAAGACTCGTTTAATTTTTTCTTGCTTCACCCTGAATCCCGCATAAGTATAGAAGCTTAGGCAGATAAAACCCAGTGTCAAGACACTCCGTTTTCCATTTTCCGTCCTCGGAAACTTATATTCACGCTACATTTTTGCCTATTATATATTCGTTTCTGTGTTGTAAAGTAGGGTATAAGTATAACTAACTGTACCCAGTGGTTATGGTTGTGATGTTAACTCGACTATACTTTATTTTTATTTTCTTCAATTTGATTTGGCAAAGTGCGGCGTTGAAATCCACCACAAAACAAGTAATGGCTCTAAAAAAATAGAGAACAGAGAAATGTTCACTAGATTCTCTTAGTCAATTCTACATTATACTTATATTTTAGCTTCAGTCTATCCCGCATATAGTATGGACGACATGGGACACCTAGTGCTAGTTAATTTTGCCACACACCCCAAATGGGAATCGAACCGAGAAACGTCTCGTTTTGACACGACGGCCGCTATATTGAAAATGAACTACTTTAGTATAGGAAAAATACTATTTACAATATTATTTCTTTAAATAAATCATTTACTGTATGAGAATAACTAATATAATTTAGTTATGAGTTATACTAGTAATTACGGTCCGCGATGCGGAAGAGTTATTACTGTGCCGTCAACAAAACAAGATAGCACCTGCATTCTTTGAGAACGAAAATAAACACATTTACATTCTCGAAGCCATTTTTTTGAGTACAGTATTTTTGTTTACATTTTTTTATTTCTTAATGAGAAAAATCGGTCTAGTGGTAATTGTTTCTTATACTAGAGGTTCCGTATAATTTATTAAATTTTGTGACTATGTAATGAAATCTAAAAAAAAGTTTAACGCATTGCCACCAGTATTTGGCGCAAAAGTAGGGAACAGTTAACACTAGGTTCCCAGGTTCCCTCTGCCTTCTCTGTTATTTGCGAGGTACATCGTGAAGATTAAAAAACTGAATTCGAATCACTTAGAGTTTTTTTAATTGTATCATCATGAAACTTAGCAGTTGTAGGTACGTAGTTCAGGTGACGATAGAATAAAGACGAAAAATAGTGAAAGGAAGGGAGTGTTTTAACACTAGGTTCCCTTTGCCTATGCATGCCTGCTATACAGAAGATTAATGTAGAGCTATATGCAGGATAAAGCGTGAAGTATCGAGGCAAAGCGCAGCGTTAAGTTCTACCATTCAACATGCCTTTAGAAATTGGCGCAAAATGGAGAACGGAGTGTTTTAACACTAAGTTTCCTCTGCAGGGTAGCCGTATACAGTGTGACGCTAAAAATAAACTAGTGAATATTTTTTTAATTCTTTCCTAAGTATCATAATCATAATTATTCAAATTTCAATATAAAAAATATTTGTCAACACATAATGCGATATTCAATACTAATTAATAGAACATGTTAGTTTCAAAATCTCTAATTAGACGAGCGGCCCCTTTCTAATTACTAACAAGTCTCACGATTTCGCTCGTCATTATGTCAAGAGGTATAATGTAACAGATAAACGGATAAACTGATGTATAATTGAAAAAAAATATATAAATAATGTAAAATATGCCTATCATGCATATACATTAGACATTTAAAAAATATATATCTGTAGTATACTTTTTAACCGATTACGCGCAAAGGAGGCTGGTGTATTTATCAGTCTATGTATGTATGTTTGTTACGATGGTGTAGAGACGAAACGAGTTGACCGATTTTAATGTTTCTTACGTAAATATATTCGTCTTAACTTTGCGAGTATTAGAGACAGAGAGAAAGACATGCCAATAATAGAAATTTACCACCATAGGTCCTGATGAGGATAGATGCTGTTGTTCCATCTCTTTATATATTCGATTATAAAACCAATAAAATGAAATAATCAAATTTAAATTTTTAGATTCCAAAATATAGATTTTAGATCGATATCCACAAAACCGTAGTTAATTAAATTATGTACAGTTTCGATTTCATATTTTATCGCTAGCATTTTCATGAACTATCGAGCGGAAAATAATAGTGACGTGCGACACGATAGTGAGAAGTATATTTTTTTTGATACTGTACATGTCCATACATACATTATGTGTTATACGCTTCCGTTATATCTCCTGTCAAAATTGATTTAACTGTTTTAATAATTGATTAGAAAATAACGCGTATAGATAGACGGACGGAAGTATTTTTTTTATGTATAAAACTATATAGACATCAATTGGTAAACCCGCGTTTTTATATTTTCGTAGGGATTTCGGGAATTCCACTCTCAGTACTCGCATATTAAATATCAACTTTTAATTTTTTTCTTAGTGCAACGATTTCATACAGTAACGAAAGAGTTTATTATTTTTTTTTATTTATACTTTTTTAAATTAAATTTTCTTTTCCCTTATTCTATAAATTCTACTCAAACTAAAATTTCTCTTTTCTCTACATTGTAAATGGAAGAAACTAAAGTCCCCGAACTATATGGAAACCTAGAGCCACCGCATTTCGTTAGTTTAGTTTCCTTTTTTTTTCTTAAATTATTGATTTACATATAGTAGTACGTAAGTGACGAGTGGGCGTATGTGATAAGATATCTTTTGATATAAATAATATTTTCAATATGATCCAATGCTATCAGTTCGTTATGTTTTTTTTTTCAGTTAAAATCTATGTAAAAAAATATATTTGTTTGCCACAATTGGTAATGATAGTTACTTTTTTAATAAATACATTAATGGCATTCCACATATTTATTAATGTTATCTGTGATTTTATTTTTTTTACTAGTGTTAAAACACTCATTTATTCGTCGGAGAAATACTTGGTTTAAACTTCATCAAACTCTACTACTAACACTATGTTTTTGACAAGTTTGGAAAAAGATAAAGAGATAAATTTGACTTATGAAAATTTATATCACTAAAAAAACTACGCCAACGAATGAAAGGACATTCAGAAACGTACGTACTAAAGATTAGTTCTACACTTCTCTGACTAAAACTACTTGTAGACCGATGTCATGTTTCTCATATAGGTACTTGACAATAGACTATTGTGAGACAGTATAAATAGCGTGCGTGAGTAGTGCGGGTTCACCTCCGAGTGAGTTCCGACTGTGCTGGTTGTGCGCACTGCGGACCGGGAACGATGACTACACTCTGATATATAATATTTCCGCATATTTTTTATTTATTTATTGTTATTTTTTTACCTTCACGCTGTACCCCGCATATAGAAGGGTAAACAGCGGGAACCTGGGAACCTAGTTAAAAGACACTCCGTTCCTATTAACACACTCTCGTTAGCCAATGTCGCTATTAGAGCGAGGAAGTGGAAATATTAAATATTTCATTCCCCAGAGTGGGAATGGACCCACACACGCACAACCTGTTGCGTTTACAGTTGCACGCTTGAGACGAAGGCCTCTATATTTCCTTCCAAATTTAACTTAAAATAAGAGCAATTACGTCATTATTGCACCAAACGAATTATATACATATTTACAACATACACCAATCATCATTTTACATGTAATAAAAAATAAATAAATCAGCTTCACGCTGTATCACGCACACAGCTGGACAGGCAGAGGGAACCTAGTGTTAAGACACTCCGTTCCCCACTTTCTGCCGAATTCTGGAGGCATTGCGTGTTGAGTGGCAGAACTCAACGCCGCGCTTAGCCTCGACACCAGAGCGAAGGAATGGAAATATAAATGTAAGTAAATATTTCATCTCCTCGAGTGGGGATCGAACCCACAACCAGTCGATTTACAGTCACACTTTGTGCCCCTGCGCCACGACTGGCCTCATACTTGTAATATTAATATATTAATACATTACAAGAAATTTTAGTAAATTTTTACGGAAATAAGATTTTTTTTACATCGAGGTAATAAACTCATCAATTGTTACTTCGAGCATTTGAAATAACGTCGTTTTAATTAATACTTTCCCTTTAGGAAAAGCGCGAGAGGCAGTGCCTTGGTGACTTAACTGGGGAACGCACGTTCTGAAATTAGAAATTATTAGTTATAAATAACCGATATTGTTTTAGTTAAGTTAATTTGGTGTTTTAACTGTGTTTTTAACTTTAACTTTGAGTTAAGTTAACTTTGTTTGTGTGTGTCGTTGAACTAACATTATATATGCAATATTAATAAGGGCAAGTATTTGTGTAATTTTGTAATTAATTTAATTTATGGATTGGTTTAAATTGTTTTATTTTTTTTTAAATTTTTAACTTTGTTTTCTGATTTTGTAAATAAATATTACACATATAAGAAAATACTATAAAAATGTCTAAATAAGAATTTCTTACAGAGAAAATAGAATTCGAACACAAAACACTCCGCTATAACCATAACTTAAATACATTCGACAGAAAGTGACAATTTTAGTGTCTAGAAATACAAGCATAAGTCGTTTTCTAACGAGTATTTAATAGAAATTTCTATGTAACAGCTAATTGATATGTTACATTCTTTAAATGCCAGCCAATTGGCTTTACGTGTTAATCATTTGCGAATATTTTTGTACATTCAGTATATTTAAAGACATTAAAAAGTTTGAATGGGAATCGAACCCATTACAGTAGAGACTGGTAACTTTGTTCCATATTACATACATATCTTGGATACTTACAGGTATTTTAACTAAAGTTTTTAATCAATTGTAATCTTTTTTCCTGATAGATTAGTTTAGCTTATTCTTTCTTTAAGGCTATAAAATGTTCTCCTTTTATTAATTCTAACCCAAAACATCTAAACTATTTTTTAAAAAATAACTCGCATATAGCAGGGTGAGGAGACAGGTCCTAACACTTCATTCTTCTTACTAGAGCGGAGAAAAGATCATAATTCATTTACCCAACTGGAAATCGAACCCAAAACCATCACATTTACAATTAAACGGACAGACAGTTATATATAATAATATATAATAGTAAATATTTATAATATTTCGTATTAGGTATTCAAATGACGAAATTAGGTTACTATACGTTCGGAAATAACCGGGAATGCCAAGTGAGAACAGTGAATAGTGTCTATTTATAACGTGAGGAGATTTAGAACGTATGCACTTTATATATAACTGTGCAGCTGTCTTGAACTTTGTACGGCCGTGCTTTTTACTAGGCTAAGTTTATTGGTCTTGTAAGTATTTTAAAAGACGGTCCAGGGTTCGATAACTGAATAAATTACAAAATTTATATATATTTTATGGGGCTAGTCGTGGCGCAGGGGTAAGAACGTGTGACTGTTAACGCGATAGTTTGTGGATTCGATTCCCACTCGAGGAATCTGTTTTAATTACTTAGCTCTGGTACAAAGGCAAAATCGTTGAGATCCGTCACTCAAAACACAATGCCTCGAAAACTCAGCAGAAAGTGGGGAGTGGAGTGTCTTAACACCAGGGGCCTAGTGTGCCTTTGCCTATTTTGCTATATGCGATACAGCGTGAAGTCGTATAAGTATATAAGAGTTACTTACATTTCATCAAGCCGGCGAAGCCTTATGTAAAACCTAATGTACCAATACAAATTTTATATACAAAAGTTGCCTCAGTCTACATTAAAACTCCTCAATTTTATACATAATACTATGTAACATGCAAATGCGGTTTCCTTCGTATAATTTAATAGTTAAAATTTCATACGTTGCGTACACAACGTGAGTACGTAACACTGCGTCGTATATGATATACATACTAAAAGTACTACAAAGGCATTTTAGTAGCGTAGCGGCTACGAAACTAAAATAATCGATGCTTTCTCTAATAAAGTATTGGTTACGCATAATTTGGTATTTAAAATTATTTTCATTTGGTTACGACCATCGCCTTAGTTGTGTGGGACGGAGAGTGACAGAAAAAACGGAGAAGAAACCGTTGTGGGTTTGATTCTCATTGGGGATCAAATGCAACCATATTTAAATTATTTTTCATTTAAACGCTGCTTTAAAGGACATTCATTGCTATATTAATTTAGTTTTTTATTTTTCAATCTGCCCCGATTGGGAATTGAACCCACAACTATCTATGAACAAATAAAATAAATATATTTTTTTTTATTGAGGCCGGTCGTGGCGCAGCGGCACGAGGTGTGACTAA
This sequence comes from Heliconius erato demophoon, assembly GCA_018249695.1. Lineage (NCBI taxonomy): Eukaryota > Metazoa > Arthropoda > Insecta > Lepidoptera > Nymphalidae > Heliconius > Heliconius erato. Next base: position 133 of record DWQW01004126.1, on the reverse strand, counting down.
AAACCAACTGGTTGTGGGTTCGATCCCCACTCGAGGAGATGAAATATTTACTTAAATTTATATTTCCATTTCTTCGCTCTGGTGTCGAGGTTAAGCGCAGCGTTGAGTTCTGCCACTCAACACGCAATGCCTC
>DWQW01004125.1:0-20656 GCA_018249695.1 Heliconius erato demophoon | reverse complement strand
GCCTGGCTCTATAGCAAAGTAAATTTAGAAGCGATTGCACGTATTTTGGAGTTATCCAATAATTATAATGTATTTCGTCGCGGCATTGTTGGTTACATCTTTCGTTTAAGTATTTTTGGGTAAGAGAGTAGTAGGTAGTCTGTTGTTTATAATTTCTTTCGTTTAAGTTTTCTGTTGTTTGTGTCATTTATTCAGGTGTGTGTTTTTTAAACAATTGGAACATCCTTATTGGAGCTACGGAAATGTGGGTTGCATTAAGGTTTCAATAATTTTCACATTAGTAATCTTAAATGCTTTGCAAACATAGGTACATTATATGAATAATTAAGTAGTTAAAGCGGGCGAAGCCGCGAGCGGGTCGCTAGTATTATATATAGTGAAGAAAATTGGAGTTCGGTTTCAAATGAATCAAAACCACGCAAACACTATGTTTTCGCATTAAATATATTTTGCAAAGTTACACAGGATATAAAAAAAGGAATTCTAATTTTTTTGTTTGTACAGCAATACTTTGGTTCAGTTCAGTAGTTCTAAAATATAAACTCCCAATAATTACTGCTAATAAGATCGACGAAAATTTATTATTAGATTAGAAGAAATGTCACCTCATTGTGTTTTAATTTTTTTAGCAGCACGTTGTATCCCGCACACAGAGTAGGCACCGCAGGGTAGGCAGAGGGAACCTAGTATTAAGACAATCAGTTCCCTATTTTCCTGCGGATTCTGGAGGCATTGCGTGTTAAGTGGTGGAACTCAACGCCGCGTTTTGCTACCAGAGCGGCGAAAGTTATAATATTAAGTATGTAATTTTCTCGAGTGGGAATCGAAGCCACAATCTGTCGGGTTTACAGTTACACACTTGGCCAGACATGGCGCAGGGGTAGGACTCGCGGCCCTCTTTACTGAAATACACTCATTTGATATTGTATAATTTTGATTGATTTCATTCTATATGACCAATATTGCGTCGTTTGGAAGAATAGTAAAAAATCAAATAAATCAAACAGCTTCACGCTGTATCCCGCACACAGCAGAGTAGGCAGAGAGAACCTAGTGTTAAGACACTCCGTTCCCCACTTGCCGCCGAGTTCTGGAGGCATTGCGTGTTGAGTGGCGGAACTCAACGCCGTGCTTTACCTCGACACTAGAGCGAAGACATGAAAATATAAATGTAAATAAATATTTCATCTCCTCGAGTGGGGGATCGAACCCACAACCAGTCGATTTTACAGTCACACTTTGTGCCCCTGCGCCACGACTGGCCTCAATATGGCCTGGAAGAATATTATTTGAATACAAAATAAATTATCTGTAACAAACATGGCCTAAATATTAATAGGCTGAGGTACCTCTTAGGTACATTCAAGTATCAATTAGAAGTATCCACTTAAAATAAACACTTATAAATAATATACGATATTAACATTTAATTATTATGAAGTATTATTATAAGCCGAAAAATGTATTTACTTTTGCGATGTAAAAAAAAATCATATTACTATTTATCTTAACGAGCGTTGCCCATAAATTTTTAGCTACGGTCGTATTTAAATATATTATAACATTGTTTTAATGAAACAGGAATTTTCTTTTAAATGCTATATTGTTTTTTTTTTTGCTTCACGCTGTAACCCGTACATAGCAGGGTAGCCAGGGAAGCTAGGCATGTTCCCTGGCTACTGGTATATAGTGATACCTCGATACCTCGTATATAGTGTTAAGACACTCAGTTCCCATTAAGACTTTTCCGTTTCCCATTTTTCACCATATTCTGAAGGCATTGCGTCTTGAGTGGTGGAACTCAACGCAGCACATTGCAAATTGTTTATATTAAAGAAAAAGAAATCGTATTTTTTTTTAAATTGGCAGCCATTTTAATGACATCTCATAATATAGGTAAAAAATTCATTCAAAAAACGAATACATCATAGTTTTTCAGATATGTTACGAGTATTACTGTTTGACTCTGGACAAAAAAAAGGTTTTGGTAAAAATATACGACAAAATTGTTTCCAAGCGCACATCACGTCCTTTTTATGTTGCTTCGTCTGCATGTTGCTCTGCAACAAAAGGAGAAAGTTGAACGTCGCAATTGTGGAATAACTATTAAAAGTCACGTTTTACAAACAAAATCTAAGCTCCATCTCGACATACCGAGTTTGTTATTTTCCAAATTTATTATGAGGAATTTATTTTAATTGATTTTCATTAAAAAGGAACATAATTTACTACGATATATTAGAAGAAAAGTAATATTCTTTAAGAAATATGTTGTAATATTCTTTAAGCAAGACACGATAAAGAAACAAATTATATTAGTAAATCTAGATATGTTTAATGTAAATATTAAAAATGACTTTAGTAACGTGACAGGAAAGTGAAAGGGGCCGTCGATTCCATACTTCAAGATCCATTGTTAAATCTATTATTGTTCACTTACAAGCTGAGATGTGAGGTCAAAATATTTATTAATAAAGATTTTATGCCTTTAAAAAATTATAAGCTATAATATATTATATATTCTTATATTTAAACAGTACTTAGATAACAAATTATAATACGTATATATATAAATCGAATTGTTAATATATAAATAGTATTATTATACAATTATCTAACAAATAGTAAAATATAAAAAACCTTAGGAAATGTGCATTTTGATTACTAAACGTTATTTGAAGCAAAGTTATGAAACTTTAAGAGAATTACGTTTCACCATACCTTTTGACTTTCATAAAATTCATTACACTACACAAATTAAAGATTTTAATTTTTTAAATAATTTAAATTCGACGTTTTAACATATTATTATATACTATTAGTTGAATTTTATAATAAATAACAATAAAATATTCTTATAAATACTCACTATCGCTTCATCTTTGCCATGTTTATATGTCACAACCAATGAAAAAGACAGAAATAGTAACTTCAATGTTATAGCTACAGCAGCAACTATTAAAAAAGCGTACGTCATCGCGAAGGCTTTAAATAAATTCCAAACGAGTTTAATGCACTGCCTCGAACCGCGAACAAAACAGAAACTGTGGGTTATGTTGACCAAACTGGCGGTACGTATTTTTTATCGGGGTCTCGAGCCTATCTAATGTATAGAAGTGGCTGATTTTATTATATCAATATTTACATAAATCGTTGGCGATATTAGAAATCTGCATATTCATGTTGAGATGAGAATTTTAAGTATTCTTTTTTGTAATTTATTCAATGTGAATCAGATTTTTTGTATTACTTATATATTATTGTAATATTTTATATGAATAAAAATCGATCGATGTCTGAACGATGTCATTTACACAGTACAAAATATATTATAATATGAAAATTACTGTAAATGAATATTATACGCATTGTGGATTGTACATGAATGTTACTTTAATAATTTTATATACCTAAAATTTATACATTTAAGAAAATTTATATATTTGTTATTTGTAAGTTGTGCTTTTTAAGGTTCCTCAAAAGGTATAAAGGAACCCCTTGCAGGATGACTTTGTCTGTCCGTCTGTCAAGATCTTTTATCTTAAGAAATGGAAGTGTCAAGCCGAATTTATTATCAAATATTCAGGTCTATGGTCCCTAGGAACACATAAAAAATTAAATTCAAGCTTCTAAGTCAACGCAATCAAAAGAAGAAGAAGAAGAAGAAATATAATACTTCAAAAATGATGCATAAATGCTGGTATCTTTTGATAGCGTTTTAAAATATCTTCAAAATTTCAACCTATATTAGCACCCAGTTCGAAAATGTCATTCATGTTTTGTGTTCCAAATCATAAGATGTTAATATATCGAAATATGAGGTAAACATTTATATCGAGTTTATCTATTCTTATCAATAAAACGTTGTTTCATAACATTTTCATATTTTGTCTCACGAATAACAAACTAATGTAATTTATATAAATCACAAAAGGCTGACTTAATTTCTACAAGAATGAACACTGTTTTCTAAAAAGTTTTTTTCACATTTATACGTTATTTTCACATCACATTGTATATATATTTATGTTGGGAGTTCAACTCTTGTATAGGCTCTTTCGTAAAACAGTCTGGTTAGAGCGCGGTGGAGAGTAAGATGTGTATCTATCTAACAAAAAAAAAATCTAGTATAGTCGTCATAAATAAATAGAGATTTACTTCGGATTCCTCTGGCGACTTATAAGTATTATTTACATTATCATAATAATCCACAAGGACTATTTCCACATAGGTTAATCTTATTTAAAATAATCAAATGGGTACAATATACTACAGCCCTACGTCTTATAAATCGTTTAATCCCGGCTGCACGCACAAAAAAGCATGACTGTTTGTCACGTTCCGCCTGAGCCGAGGGTGCAAGTGAGAGCGCGGTACAAGCAACAGAAAGGTTCGATCGGCCTAAGCTTTCGGCTTGTGACGCATCTATCCATATATATAGTAATTAATCTGTATAATAAAAAGAATTGATTGCACTCAGCAAAAAAAAGTAAATTTATTGAAAAAATTGTAACTTTAATTAACTTCTCTGTTCTATACAAAATACTAAAAGTTTAGTGATAATCATTTAATTCATAAAAGTATACAATTTACATCAATGTTTTCTTATGACGTTATCACGTAAAATAATTATCTGTATACCAATTTTACAGACAAATATTTTTCTAAAAAGTTCCTCTCCTCTTTCTAGACAACATGTTTTGCAAAGGGTCGCATAAATATTATACATACATATATCAAATAGAAAATATTACCTACTTATCTCTTTATAACCATAACCGAACGGTTATAAAGAGATAAGAAATATTTTCTTATCTCAAGATCATCAGGATAAAAGGATCAGAACTCAAAAAGACATCAATGATATCAAAACTAATGTTTAATCAAAGTATAATTCATATGTCTTAATTTCAAAATTATCAAGTTTTAGAGGCCAGTCGTGGCGCAGGGGTACAAAGTGTGACTGTAAAAACGACTGGTTGTTGGGTCGATCTCCACTCGAGACTTCATTTCTTAGTTCTGGTGTCGCAAATTGCGGCGTTCAGTTCCGCCACTCAACACGTAATCCCTCCCGAACTCGGCGGAAACTGGAGAACGGAATGTCTAGGTTCACTCTGCCTACCCTGCTGTGTGCGGGATACAGCGTGAATCTGACAAGACAAGACAAGTTTTTAAAAAAATATTCAAGATGTTAACGTGACTCTTAGTTACTGATAATGTGTAGTATATTTTTGTAATGTTTATCCTTTTGCAATGTTTGTTTTATTTTCCGAAGAAAACATGATGATTGTGATTAACAAATGACATCATATATCATTAAATTGATATATCTTGGTAAATCTGATAAATTATTTAAATCCTATCTATATTTTTCATACTACGCTATAAACACTTGTTTGAGTTACAAAAGTGTATAATGACGTAGGTGTACTCATTGTTCGCAACACCGAAGTTGTTTAATAATAATTATAATTACATCTTTTTAAATAGATTTGAAACATTTTAAATATATTATCGATTTTTTTATATACTCTGTTATTTACAATTTTTACGCCGGACACGGTACTTAAATATTTTTTAATTTATAATTTATTATTTATAATATCATTACAAATATGTATTTTTTTTTCTATGAAATACTTTTAAACTTTCACTTCTTCGACTTTTATCTTTATTTATATTGTAAGTTCTCACTTGGTGCCATAGCTGTAAGTCTACAGGAACTTCTTACAAAAAACAGCAAAAATGCATAAATACTAGTATCTTTTTTACTGAGGCACCCAAGAAAGAAATAAGAAATAAAGTAGAAGATCTTGAAAATATTCTGATTATTCATACATACATACCTATAATAAAATTGTAACTTATCGATGTCGACATATGGAAGATATATGAGAAAATCTTTAATTGAGGGTATGCAGAAATTAGACGTTGTCGTGGAGTAGGGACATAAGTATGTGAATGAACGCGACAGTTGTGGGTTCGTTTCTCAATCGAGGGAATAGATTTATAATTTTTTTTTTATTTCTTCGGTCTGGTACCAAGGTAAAAGCGCGACTCTACACACTAGACCGTCTATACACTAGATCCCCTGTCCCTACCGTATATGATACAGCATAAAGCTAAAAGGCAGTCGTGGCGCAGCGGCACAAAGTGTGACTGTAAAACCGACTGGTTGTGGGATCGATCCCCACTCGAGGAGATGAAATATTTACTTAAATTTATATTTCAATTTCTTCGCTCTGGTGTCGAGGCAAAGCGCGGCGTTGAGTTCTGCCACTTAACACGCAATGCCTCCAGAATTCGGCAGAAAGTGGGGAACGGAGTGTCTTAACACTAGGTTCCCTCTGCCTACCCTGCTGTGTGATGTTGTGTGTGTGATTTATTTTTATTTTTATAAAGCTAAAAAATATATTTTGTCTATTTGTTGGTAATTACCACTATTAACGTTTATTAGTTGATATATTTTATGGAATGACATTTGAGTAAGCTGCAAAGACTTCAAACTTAAATAAATTATATATAGAGCAATTATTGAATGAAAATAAAAATTATCATCAATTAATATATGACATTATATTAATTATGATGTACTTAGTCTGTGATTAATACGCCTAATGATATCACAGTTTTTTAAAGCCATAAATAACAAATTACATGATGCTTGCGTAATTAGAAAAAGGTTTTTGAAAGTGAACAGATTCTGATTTAAATATAAACACATTTTTTAGGGTTCCGTATCTCAAAAGGTAAACACGGAACCCTCTTAAAATCAGGTCGTTGTCCGTCTGTCAAGACCTATCTCGAATCGCGTGAAGGTATCAAACTGAAATTAATATAAAATATTCAGTTTTAAGGTCCCTTGAAAAATCAAGCTTCTAATTCATTACAATCATTTACTTGGCACCGAATTCAAAATTAAAAAAACTTTCTTTAATTATTTTTATTTAACAAAAAGCAAACGTTTTACTGTATGTTAAGTAACTTAACTTTTAACTTTTTTTTTTTATTGCTTGAAGTCCGTTTTTTCTTGTTACAAATTCATTTATATAGTGTATTTGAGGTCATGGTGGCGTGGCTGTGCACTTTGCACTCCTGACAGACTAATTATGGCGTTGAGTTACGCCATTAACACGCAAGTTACGTAAGCTCTAGTCTTGAAAATGGGACGATTCGTGGGGAATTAAATATTGAGTGGCGGAACTCAACCTCGTGCCTTTGTCTATCAGAGTGGAGAAATAAAAGTATTTGAAATATAATTATTCTCTCTACTCAAATCGAACCTACAACTATCACATTCGTAGTCAGATTTCTTTGTTTACTAACAAATGCAACATTTATAATTTATTTAAATAAAAAAAGAAAATGATAATACTAATAGATATTAGTATGTACTGTTATCTTTAAATCGTGATTTCCCCAACGGATTTATGATGTACTTACTATGCAGCAAATGAAACGAATGAAAAATTCTCGAGTTTTATTATAATTTTTTAGCCGATTCAAAAAAAAAAGGATACCAGTTAGATTTTTTTAGCTTCACGTCATAGAAGAGTAAACAGAGGGAGCGTGTTATTAGGACCCATTAAGACGCTTCTTTTCTCCATTTTTCACCAAATTCTTTAGGCACTGCGGGATGGGCAGCGGAACTTGGCGCCAAGCTTTGCCTCATTAACAAATCGAGAAAGTTAAAACGTTAAATATTTCATTTTCTTGAGTGGAAATCGAACCCACAACCTGTCGCGTTACAGTCGCTTGTGCCCATGCGCAACGACTGGCCTTAAATGTATGTGATATTGTCAGAATAAAAAAAAAATATCTACAATGGGGCCGTTCAAGTATTACGTAAGCAGTTTTTTTGCAATTATTGAATTAAGATTGAAGTTTTACATAGTATAACCACTACCTACTCATTTGAGAAGCCTCCTTTTAAGGTCTATTCATCACTTAAAATCGTAAAATAAATTAATTTCTAACAAAAAACAACCGATTTTAAACAACGAGCTAAATAGTGAAAGATAACTTTACATAAAGTAAAACGTACTTTGATCTAGTTAAACAAAAATAATTAAAAAAGGATTTTATAATTTTGAAGTCGGTGCCAAGTAAAACAAACAGGCTTAGTAATTCGATATTGTAGTAAGGTTGTTGTAGCATTAGCTTGACAAAGCTAGCTCGCTTAACGAGGCAAACACGCAATACCTCGAAAATTGAGCGCAAAGTGGGGAACGGAAGTATGTTGATGGAAACGGAGTGTATCAACACTAGGTTCCCAGACTCCCTCTGTCTACCCTGCTAAGTACGGGATACAGAGTGAAACTAAAAAAAAAAAAAAAAACTGCCCCGAATCTTCCGTACAGTTTTTTAGATTGTAGGTTAACGGAACGTACAACTTATAAAAGTTAACTAATTTATGAATTTAGCTACAAATATAAATTTGTAATGATTTTTTTTATGAATTGCCTCCATCACATCGATGTGTAAATGCTCCTATATTTTGATTTTCCTCCTCGTTGAATTAAATCCCATATTCGTGATCCCAAAAGGGTTCCGTTTTTAGCTTTTTAGGTACGGAACCCTAAAAACAAGTTATATTATATATAAGTTATATTATATGGCACTAGCCCGCCCACGGCTTCGCCCGCTTAAAATATATGATTATTGATTTAATAAACAGAATTGATAGACAACTCTAATGACTTCTAATATGATTTTTTTTATTACTTTAATCTGTAATATTCTAATATGATTTTTTTACGACATTATCGTAACTTCTATAAGAATTTTTGATTGTTTCGAACTAAAAAATATGACTAATGTTGATATTTGATATTCATAAAATATACATAAAGCTAATTATTTATTATATGTATATATTTTTGTAACATTACGTTCTTTTTAGCTATGTTATGTTTTATCTATGCTCTGTTAAATGTGCTGATGTTACTTAATTATTTCCAATCGGCTTGTCCAAACCAACTAAGCATGTTCTTCTTCATTCTCACCATGACATCCACGCTAGTACCTGCTATTCTGTGTACCTCTTCATTGTGGATGCGATCAGCCGATCTGACTTAGCATATTCTACGAAGAGATCACATCTCCACAGCATTCATCTTTCTTTCATTCTTCGTCTGTAACACCCATGTTTCGCTGTTGTATAAAAGCTTTGGTACCTATTCACCCTGTCATTAATCCTGTGACCGGCAGCAATACGTCTTTCCATCCATCCATTTCCATATCGTATCTTCCATGTCTACTGAACATTAACAAAAGTCTATTATTGGCACATTTGAAGTAAAAAAATCTTATATAGGTAGGTACTTAAATACGACTAATGCCGTATAATTAGTTGATAACACCTTAAAATTGCAACGATAAGAAGTATACTTATCTTAATACTAGCGACCTGCACGCGGCTTCGCCCGCTTGAAATATATAATATTTATTTATTAATCCCCATTACTTTCGTTTTCTTATAATAATATCATATAAAAAAATTACACCTATATTGCATAGAAAAGTTTCAGCCAATTTCATAAAACAGTTATTTATAGCAATTTTGTCGAATAATATGCTTAGTGGTCAGAGAGCTTGGACATTTTACAAGAGTCGCGGGCTTAAATCCCACTATGTTCACATTTCTAAAACTTTATTTCCTGAAACATTTTAAAAATGTGAAAAACGCAAACTAAAGGTTAAGGAAAGATTGCCAAAATGCAATAGGGAAAAAATGCAATTAAATCGGTTAAGCCGTTTCTGAGATTAACGTAAACAATCGAACAGATAAAAATAATTGTTTTCGGTTCTATTACTTTATTAAATGCCAATATTTTTTTTATATATATATCTTCCATGTACAGACACCTATCAGTATACGATTTTATTATAAGTACAGATTATCTGATACACAAAGTAAAATGTAGTATCGTATTAGCTCTTGTGAAGCACATGTCACATTTCTTGTTTATACAATGGTCTTCAATACAGTATTCTTCGTTATTGCCTGTACTCTGTTATGTTTCAATCTTATATTTATAATAGGAGCGATTGCCTTCACATCTTATTATGATCGAAAGGTTAGTTTTAGTAGATTTATTAATAGTTATCTCTATATATAATAAGACAGTAAAAATATTTTGTCTGTACATTTAGTAATTTTGACTGAAATGGATAGAGGGACACTTAAAAAGAATAATAGAAAGCAAAAATATTTTTTTTGAATTTCTTGTCTGTCTGTCTGTCTGTCGACATATTTTTGTCCGCATTTTTCTCTGAAAGTACTGAACCGATTTACTTGAAAATTTCACCAATTGCTTTGTTTTAACTCAACTTAACTACTAAAGTTAAGTTCATCAAAATCGGTTCATTAAAAAAAAAGTTATCGTCATTTGAACGAAGTCGTAATTAATTCAACACAGAGATAAAGAACGATCTTGAAAGAAATATCAAGTAAATACAAAGATTTTTTGGTTGGTTCGATCATATAATATATGTAACTAATTTAAAAACTGTACAGGAGTTAATATGCAATTATTACAGTTATTTTACAAAGAATATTATGAATCCTTCAAATCAATAATTTTACATTTAAGGCTGTTTCTGAATGAGTAAAATAAATTATTCACTGACATCAGCACATTTAACAGAGTATATTATATAGGTAAAAAGAACATAAAGTTACAAAAATATATATGTGTAATAAATAATTACCTTTATGTATATTTTATTAATATCAAATATCAACAAAGGTCGTATTTTTTTATTTAAAACAATCAAAAATTCTTTGACGATAATGTCGTAAATAAATCATATTAGAAGTCATTATAGTTGTCAATCAATTCTGCTTATTAAATCAATAATCATGTATTTAAAGCGGGCGAAGCCGTGGGCGAGCCGCTACTTAAATAAAAATACACTTATAGGTATATTTCCTCATTAGCTAGCTCATTATTATCTAGAGATATTTTCTGGGGAGGGGCCTGGACATTACATTTGACGGGGCAAATTTTGTTGTAAGTAAAATTTTAGGCACCACCCCCCACCCCCCATTTACCTACGCCCATGTGTTTGCTTCTTATAGTAAAATTATCCCCTTACATTCTCTTATAGTTATCACGATTGTCTAAATCTAAGGAGGAGGCGTAGTAAGATAGTACTTGTTTTTGTGTAAAAGCATTGGTTGTGGGTTCGACTCCTACTAAAAAAAAATATATACATTTTCCCGATGTGAGATAAAATGCGGCGATGAGATCCGTCCTTAACCCACAATGTTTTATTGTTGTTTTAATTATACTTTTATTTGGGTGGAGTGCGAGGAATGGAGTTTCTGTACCAGTACGCACCTAGTCAACCCATTACCAGAACTAACTTTAATAAGCTTATCACATATTTTTAATAAGTAGAAATTTTGAATAAATTTTACAATATAACTAATCTTTTTATATAGTAGTGTAATAATTCCATATAACAACGTCAATTTTCAGACTGACAAAGAAAATAGCAACGAGCTGCTCCAGTCATCACATAGTGCCCGATCCAGCTTAGTGCCGCCTCTACCCCAAGTTTTAATATACAACGCATTCATTCAAAGCACCAATGAAAATAACTTGCCGAAATAGTGCAAACTATATAAAATTAAAAATAAATTTTGTTCATTTAAACTATTTTACATTATTTTTTTTTATGAGCTTCACGCTGTATCACGCACACAGCAGGGTAGGCAGAGGGAACTTAATGTTAAGACACTCCGTTCCCCACTTTCCGCCGAGTTCTGGAGGCATTGTGTGTTGAGTGGCGGAGCGCAACGCCGCGCTTAACCTCAATACCAGAGCGAAGAAATGAAAATGTAAATGTAAATAAATATTTCATTTCCACGAGTGGGGATCGAACCCACAACCAGTCGATTTTACAGTCAAACTTGTGCCTCTGCGCCACGACTGGCCTCAATTAATATTTTACATTCATTTTAAATACATAATATATTATTATTTTAAAACGTGATTTAATAGCAATACTAATAATATTCAATGTTGATATATATCATATCGAAGGAAACGAGATGATTATGGTGATAAGCAAATATTGAAAATGACGAAGTAAACTGTCTGCTGATAAAATACATTTTCACGCTATTTTTCACTGATTTATAATATTGTTGATTTTATTCAAACAAGTAGATAAGTGAAGCTTGAAAGATATCGTATCAAAATTGAGATAATAGTGCAGTGTATACTGTGCGTGTGCAATGGTCTAAAGTTAATAAAAAAAACTAAACTAGCTTCACGCTTTATCTATAGCGGGGTAGTCAGAGAGAACGGAGCGCCAAACGCTACGGTCTCTACATACCTCTTTCGCCTCGTCCACTGTCATCAACCTCTTCATACATGCCCTCATGCTTTTTACGTGACTTTCCTCCAGTATCTTTGTTGCTGTGTTTTCGAAGGTCAACCGAGGTCTCCCCCTACCTCTCTTACTACTCACTTTTCCATCATAAATCTTTTTTGCCATTCTTTCATCACTCATTCGTTCGACGTGCAGAAACATTAATTCAATCTATAGTCTAAAATTAATACAATAAAAAAAATGTTCGTCGACGTGGCGCAGTGGTAGGTACAAACGCGGGAATGTAAACGCGACAGTTGTGAGTTCGATTCTTATGAGGAATAATAGTAGTTCAGTAGTTCAGAAGACGTACGATGGACAGACGGACGGACGAACGAACAGACGGACAGACAGAAAAACATTTAAAAAAATTACTTAATTATTTTTACCCAGCTGTCCGACGCAAAGGAGAAGAGAATAGTGTGTTTATCAATATCTATGTATGTGTGACGTGGCGTCGTATAGACCAAATCCAAACGCCTTGGTCATAATAATAAAACAATAGGGTATAAATTGACTAACTACGTCAAGTAACTCTACTTGATTGATTACGTTGAATAGGTGCTTAAGAATGGTTGTTAGGTTCCTTTCGTCTTTTTTTTTTATTTTAAACAGCGGTTTGGGATATATAACGGTTTAAACTTATATTAACAAATTAGCATTACTGCTAATTTTCATACTTTTTGTTATAAGTATACTCGTTGGTATACTTGTGCGATTCTTTCATAATTCTTTAATAATTAAATATTCTAACGCCCAATATTAATAACCTATCTCCAACGGCAATCTTCGATTGTTCCATATATCTGTCCAACCTCAACGTTGGCGTAAGAAAACTTGTAAAATTTATGGGTAACTGGCTTTTCGTTTAGTTCTTGACGACATTACGTTAGAAAGGGATTTGCTCAAATTTTAACGAAATCGTTAGAAAGTGATATTTTTTTATATTTCATCCAGTAAATCAAAGTTTTCATTGAAATCACTCTCCTCTCCTACTCTCCAGATGGTCCATTTTTCAAATAGTCGGTATCTGTTTTTTTTGCTCTTATTTTGTAAACATAATAGGGTAGACATAATAATATAATATAATACTTTATTGCACAAATAAGAAGAAGAATAAAATACAGTACATTATAACAACGAATAACAAGTGTGCAATGGCGGCCACCACTAAAAGCGATCTCTTACAGGCAACCAAAACAAAAACGTAAGGATTAAATTTATAAAAGAAAGCAGAAAGGTGCAAAAAGTACTAAGAAATACATAAATCAATATATAGTGAATACAACATTGTTTTAAACATACATATATACATACATACATACATAAATACAACATATTGGGGTAGATTAATATTATTAATATAGAAATAACCCTTAGCCATATATCAATTTAATAAGAAGTGTGTGAAAAGCCAAATAAAAATAAAAGCTGCCGTTGTTGATGTTTCCGTATCTTCCAGTTATCTAACGTCTTCTTTTGAAGGTTCGCGGATTTATTATTATTATTCATTGATAAAAGTTAAACTGATTTGATGGCAGTTCCATTTGATGATGATGATGGTCATTTCATTTTTTTTTTCATTTAAAATACAAATTTTAAATTATTTAATTTTTATTTAAAACACAAATTTTATGAAATTAAATAATAAAGTTTAGTATTAGTACGGGATTAGACAAAACTATGATGCTGTGAAAGTCAAACTTTTTCACAACATGCTTTCAATAACTATTCCTAGATGGCGCTCATCCATTTACGAAAGAAATTCCAAGCTTCGTAAACGAACCATAACGAAAAAATCGCTACTAGATGGCAGCAGTGACTTGGAAAATCAAATAAAATTAAAATACCTAGATTATCGAAATATTTTTATGTTTACATAACTATTTTTATATCCATTTTTAATTACATACATTTACTTAGTTGAAATGTTTCTAAAAAATTTTTCATGCACCTTATATGGGCAGAAGGTGCTCTGAAGGGAGTGGCGGTGGAACACTTGTTGCGATCGTCTATGGGGCAGTCATGCAACAGGTACTTATAAGAAGCAAGAAGCCAAGAACTGGCTCGGAATATTTGCTACTTTGAAATATTACTCGCCTTTAATTGAAGTTACGAACGTTTGAAACAACCTAAATATATTTATACAAGTGCTTTCACTTTCACAAAAATATACGACGAACTCGTTATACATTCACATATTACACTTGATGATGTAGATTAGACAAAATAACATAATTTATTTTATATTACGACGAAATATTGTTATTATTAGATAACATTTTATAAGTGCATATTAATCAGTTATCTTATGTACGTACTTATATCTATCTACATAATAGTTCATTTAATTTAACAGATTTACATTTTTACATTTTATTAGTTTCACGCTGTATCCCGCATGTTGCAGAGAGCACCTGGGAACCTAGTATTGTAATTGCGATCCTCAGTTCCCGCCAGATTTTGGAGCGGAACTCAACGCCGCGCTTTGCCTCGTCACCAGAGCGATAAAATAAAAATCCTCGAATTGCAATTCAACCCACAACCTGTGTTTACAGCCGCACGCATGTGCCCTTGGCTCAATATTTTTTTTTTTTATATAAATACATATTTACATTTATATTAAAAAAAATACTATTTATTAGTTCCATTTAGTGCAAAGCTGGTCGTTAAAACGATAACGGCATTCTGTATATTTTTATCTAAATAATATATACCTACATTGCAACCTTGAAACCAAAATCAATATACGTTGCTTCGTTGATTTTCACATTGCTACAGTTCCACGTACATATGTGGTGAAGCTGTTTTTATACATAAATTACACTTCGAATTAATTAATGGCGGCAATTGGTTAATTTTAATTAGTACATTACATATCAATTAGTATAATCATGTCGTTAGAACTGGGAACACGTCGAATGTGTTTCCCGCGATTACATATGTATTTAAGTCCTTATTTATAAATCGCTCTCAAAACTGAGATCGATATTGAGATGCCGTTTTTAATCACAGATAAGCTATGAATGAAAAAGCCATCTCAAGATCGATCTCAGATCGTGAGAGTGGTTTATAAATAAATACACGCGTAATAGAGACGGGGGGTGAGTCGAGCTAAGGGTTGTTGCTGACGTAAGGAGGCTCGCGCAAGTTGTTCGACTCGGAGCCGAGCTTCAATCGCTCAGTGGCCGCGTTTCCAGCACGACTCTACTCCACTCCAATCCAATACTAGTCGAGAAGCCGCCGCGAGTGCCTGTGCCGCACGCCTCTAATACCGACACGTTAACTAAATACCATTTCGCCGTTCACCAATACGCGGAAACTGTCACTTTCTATACTATCCACTTGCCTGTTCGGAATATGATGATAACTCAGTGAAATTAAATTTGTGATCCTTCTGTCCTGTACGAAGCGAAGGTAAGTTCTGATCCCGTGTCGGGCACAAAATTTAATCGACGTGTCAATTCTGAATGCTAAGTGAAAGGCGAATTCTTTGTTGAATAGATATTGACAAATAAATATATCTATTTTACGCTTAAAATGATTTATATTAAAATATGTTTTCCATTTTTTTTTCAATTATTAACAAAAGGTGTTTATGAAGAGGGAATGTATAAGAAGAATATTGTGTTAAGCAAATCTTAGGTATTGTCTAAAATATTCACTTTCACAAACTATTCATTGTAAAGGAATTTCAATTTTAAAAGTTTAGTTGTAACAAAATAAGCTGTAATATTTATTAGGTTAAAACCAAAAAGGTTGTTTGTATGATTCATTTCATGAAAGATTTCTTTTATGTTTGTTGTGATATTGTATCTATAGATACTAATAACTGTTTTTGCATATTGTAATGACCTAAGAATCCATACAAAATTTTCTTTAGTCAAACCGAGCGTAGCTAAACATTACTTTTACATGTTATTTCTTGTTTTCTTTTATTTAAATGTTATTTCGTGTTGCCAAATCGTTTAAAAAAAATAATTTTAGTTTCGTTTTCTCAGTTTTAGATAAATAAAAATAATAATTTAAAACCAGTGAATGCTATACGATAACGTAAACTAGGTATATGTATTATCGATAGATATTAAAGGCTGTCATAAATCAATTTGAATCCACGGTCAATACTCAATATAAAAGAAATTAAAAAAAAAAAACCTCTATGTAGAGCACGTAACAAGTATATTTAGTTACTATACTTGCGTTACAAACTTTACATAAGTTACTTTGTAAAATTATTTATATTTGGTAATTTAATTTCTTTATTCATTTATTTACTAAATTATAACATATTTTTTCTTTGATATTGATAAAAAAAATATGTTTGCTCTACGCTCTTAGAAGGAGAGTTATGCCTAACGCTGTATAAGGGAACTGCAGAATTCTATTAAAAGGCAAAACAGCTTTTTAATACATTAATAATATATAATTGTTTACATTTTTATCTAAAATGTTATATTATTTACGTATGATAACTTGTTATTACCTTTTATCAAGTAGCACGATAAGTAAAGAAATCTATATAGAATTAAATACAGGTTTAAAACTGTATAGATATCTACAGTAATAAAGGAAGAGATTAAAATGTATTGAGGAAACGTATTAATTATCCAAATAAAACAAATACGAATTATGTCAAAACAGCCTTCACTAGAAAAGGAATTCTGTGAACGTGTTTATACTTTGGAAAGGCGTGTGTTGTTAAAGCATTGGTAACTTATATGTTTATCAAATACTTGATATAAGTGCTATTTAATATAAAATCAGCTTCACGCTGTATCCCGCACACAGTAGGGTAGGCAGAGAGAACCTAGTGTTAAGACACTCCGTTCCCCACTTTCTGCCGAATTCTGGAGGCATTGCGTGTTGAGTGGTAGAACTCAACGCCGCGCTTAACCTCAACACCAGAGCGAAGAAATGGAAATACAAATTTAAGTAAACATTTCATCTCCTCGAGTGGAGATCGAACCCACAACCAGTCGGTTTTACAGTCACACTTCATGCCGCTGCGTCACGACTGGCCTCAATTGGTCTGGCTATTTAGTATATTATTTTATTAAAATATAGCAGACAAAAATAAAAAAAAACCTTGTGAAAATATAATTATATATACTATTCATTACTAAATTATAACGAGTGCAAATAGAACATAATTCTCAAAGTAGTACACAAACACTTGCGAAAGACAAATCATTCCTACATTCACTTTCAACATAAGCTAAAATTGACTTACTAGCGTTCATCAAAAACCGTTCGCTCTGTTCCACCGCTACTTCTTTTAAATTGAGACTAACTCCTATTTGAGACTTAAGCTACTTCTCCTTACTTGAAAAACTAATTATCTTTGAAGTTTTTGTTGTAGACCAGTGGTTCCCAACCGGTGGTCCGCCTAAAAGTGGTCCGCGAACAATTTTAATTTTATGACTGGGGATGGTGAGGCGAAGGTTCTGTTTAATTATCACAGTTAGTTTTTAATATACCTACATGCATAGTGGTCCCTGCTACCAAGAATGATATAAAAGTGGTCCTTGATCAAGAAAAGGTTGGGAACCCCTGTTGTAGACGGTAACGGCTGGTTATTTAGGGACAATTAAAAATAATTTTTCCCGGAACTTCGGTCTCTACTAGATTTTATGTTAATACTTACTAACAATAGATGTTCAAGATTAAGTTAAACATGATTTGCCATTACTGTCTTTGATCGTGGCGTAAATTAAATCAGTCTCATACATGGGCGTTGGAAGGGGGATGGGGCCGTGCCCACCCCAGAATTTTTACGAACAGAAAGTACAGCCTGAAAACAAAGAAATAACATTTACATAAATAATTCGGTTCAAAATTAAAGTCCAACTCTCCTGGAAAACATCTCGAATTACTCCCATATTCCCAGTATTATAAAATATTAACTCGGAATAATGGAAAGTAATTAAATCCCTAACCACAGTACGGTGAACATGTCGTGGTCTCTCTGTGAAGTTAGCTGTAGATGGCTGCGCAGTTTTGATTTTGATTTGGGGTATCAGCGGTATTGTGCGTGATGGATGAAGGTTTAAATGCATTGGTTAAAAAAGTTTTTATTATTATATATATAATTCACCTTGTATACATACTTAAAATATAACTATTTATACTGGATACACAATAAAAATAAGCTTGAAAAATGAATTCCTTTCTTTACCTTGCTCCGGTAAGCTAAACGGTATGTGGCGTTAGCGCCGCTTCACGCAAAACCTCTCGAACTTGGACAGAAAGCGAAAATTTTAGTATGTTTCAACGTTAAAGTGTCTCTACTTGCCCTGCTATGTGTAGAGATATATGCGGTATACAGAACTATTTATGATGCCATAATGTGAAGTAAAAAAATAATTAACGAAAAGAAACAAAGAAATAAAATGATTGGTCATTAAATTACTCCCGGCGCCTTTCTACCTCCTCAAGTGGATATAACTAAGAGTTGTGTATGAAACTTTGGACATTATAAGTGTTCGAGTGCGGTGGGTTACAAGGAAACATTTGAAGTGATGTAATATAGCTTTTCTCGATATTATATATTACTATCTAATTTAAAATATGTTAAAAATATATATAAGTCATTTTGGATCAGTAGTTCATGAGATAAGTGCTTTAAGTAAAGCAAAATCTTTAGCTTTATAATAAAAAAATAATAATTGAGGCCAGTCGTGGTGCAGCCGCGTGGACCACCGCAACAGGTTGTGGTTTCGATACCCATTTGAGGAAATGGAATATTTCATATTTTTATATTTCTTCTATCGCTGGTGTCGAGGCAAAGCGCGGCGTTGAGTTTCGCTACTCAACACGAAATGCCCCCAGCATTCGGCGGAAAGTGGGGAGTGGAGCGTCTTAACACTAGACTCCTCATCCTACCCTGCCACATAAGGGATACTGTGTGAAGCTAAAAAAAAATATTGCAACGGTGTAAAGTTAAATAATAATAAATTAAAGGCATTCACCAGGCTGTCATGTAACATCTTATACACATTAAAACTGTGATTAGTAGAAAGTGAAAACGTATACTTTTGTTTAGAAGATTATTTTTATTTATTACATAGAAAAAGAAGTTGCACAACTTAGATCTTATTTATAGAACTCTTAACAGGATTTATACGTATTTTTTATTTTACTTATTTTATTTCTATACAATTAGATAGCTACTTGTATAGAGTTAGAGAAATTTAAAATAATATTTATGTTGATTTAATTAAGAAAAACGTTACTAGCGAATATAAGGTAGAAGTCGATAAAAGACAAAAGAGCAATATTACTATAAATTTCACAAAACTTTGATGAAAATAGTCATAGATATTTTATTTATTGGAATGTTTTACAATTTCGTGTACGAACATTTATCATAAAAGTAACATGGAGTTATGAGTTAAACATTAGAAAACATGTAATAATACGGTCACGATCTCTTTATTACATAGAATTATTTAAAGTAATAAATATATAGTTTAGTAAATGTCATTTAGATGTAATATATTCTTTTGATTTTATATAGGTATAAGGTGTATTATGTTATAAATATAACATACAATCAAATTCAAAATTGGTTATTTTCAAAAATCAAACAAATTTAAAAAATATATATCTTTAAATAATATAATTAGATAACAATATTTTTTTATATATTATATAATGCATTTTATAATATAATTTGACATTATTATAATTCACATGTATGAACAAATATGTCAACATTAACGAAGGTCAACAATATAAATATTCAATTGAAATAAAGAAAAATACATAAATGTAACTAAAAGAATATAATTTACTTCGTTTGTTCCATATTTGATCAGCTGTTTCTGTTACGTATTGTGTGGTGTGTGTTGCGTGCTCTTCGTGTAATTAATTACATTGATTCTCTTACTTTAATTTTTAGAGCACATACGGCAGTGGTACGAACGCGCGAAATAGACGAATTATGTCACGTTTTGACTGACGTATCGTATAGTATAGATTAAAAATATTTCAAATATTTAAAGATAATGAAATCGTTGTTAGTATAAGTCCAAGTTTTTTTTTAATAATCTTGCTAATAATGTAGTGTAATTTAATTTTTAATTATGATAAACTCTATGACGAATACTTACAGTTAATTATTTTCTATTATTAAAAATAGAGGCTGGTCGTGGCGCAGCGGCACGAGGTGTGACTGCAAAACCGACTGGTTGTGGGTTCGATTCCCACTCGAGGAGATGAAATATTTACTTAAATTTATATTTCCATTTCTTCGCTCTGGTGCCGAGGTTAA